>SAUG01000059.1:0-125573 GCA_011316305.1 Rusavskia elegans
ATAAACTATATAAAGATATATTTATTATCTTCTTCGTCGTCTATATATTAGCGTAGAAGAGGTTTTATCTAGTACTAGACTTATCCTCGAAGATAGGATACGGTAAAAAGAGTTTTCTTTTCTTTAGATATAGAATAGAATACGAAATATATATCTAATTATATAAGCTAATTTTCTAGTTTATTCCGGTCTCTATAGTATTTATCGGGCTTATTAACTTTAATACTATAACTATAGTAATTAGTAGTTAGAATACTAACTTCCTCGTTACTACTATTATCTTTTATCTAGATTTCCTTACTTTTAGGTTCGGACTTTTATACTATAGAATTAGAGTTATTTAGAATAGGAGTTTAATATTAACCTATAATAGATATCCTAAAGGTATTTAAAATATTATAGAATTATCTAGAGGGTCCGATATTTCTACGGATTAGTTAGACTTATTAGTATATCTATAAACGGAAGTATATCGGGTAATTACTTTATATTAATATAAAAATAAATTAGTTATATTACTAGAATAGTATATAGCGATAACTAATAAATTAAATATAAGCTATAAAGATATCGAGTTCGGGATCTATATAGATAAATAAGATCCTCTACTATTTAGGCTATTTATAGATTAAAATAACTAAGATAGCTTTATTTTAGGATATTTACTTACTAAGACTACTAAGACCGAGTCTACTTATAATATTTATTTACTAAGACTATTAAAAATAGGGTATTTAGAGTATTTATTTACTAAAACTACTAAAATATTTCTTAGTACTAATACTAAAGCCGTCTTATATATCTCTGCCTGTCGAGGCGTAATAGGAAATCCTACGCTGTACTAAATACTACCGCGTTTCCGAAGGCACGCCGCCTGTATTTATAACAATAATATTACCTATACTTTAGCAGAAGCTAAATTTTACTAGCTATAAACCTAGTAGCGAACCGTTTACTATACGAAAGATTCGAGTTAATTATACTTTATACGGGCGTATAACTAGAAGGCCTAAAAAACCTTTTATAGAATCTAAAAACTCTGAAAATAATAGAATTAACCTTCTACTACTAAGTAAAGGACGCGATATATTTCGTATATTAAAAATACCTTCGGATATAACGGGCCGCCGACGCGGTAATAATAGGTTAGCGACGACTATTTCCGATAAAAGATACGATAATAGAATAAACCCTGTTACTAGAAATATATACTACAGCCTAGGTATTCTATATTAAACGGCGCGGAAGGTTGCTATTAACGAAATAGTTTATAGTAAAGTAATTTCTAGTATACGCGATATATTTATCTGGCTTTAAAGTCGAGACGCCGATATTTAAAAGCGTTTATAGACTATCTAGCGTAAATCGAGGAAGAAAGCCGGGCTATAGAATATAGAAGTAAAAACTAGTCTTTTCCTTTATAAAAAGTCCTTATATATACCCGAAAATAAAGTACTATATATAGAGCTTCTAGTAAAAAACTATAATAATCCTATAGCTAGATATTTCGGGTATTAGCGAATCTTATCGCTTATTCGTCGTAGCTATAGCTAGCTGAAACTGCCTAAATATATCCGGTAGTATATAGAAACGTATAATATCTATTAATAAATTAAAGTCGATAGATATAAGCCGTATAGAAAGCTTTAGAATCTTCTATATTTTATATAGCTATAAAAGGAAATAGCGATAGATTTTATTACTAGATTACTATCTATTCGATACTTTTAAGATATAGTAGACTTAGTACTTATTACTATCGATCGATTTACTAAAATAGCGAGGTATATCCTTTATTATAAAACGATTAATACGAAAGATTTTATAGAGTTTATTATTAATAAACTTTAGTATAAAGGATTTATTCCTAATAGGATTATTAGTAATAGAGGCTCGCTATTTATAAGCGAATTCTAGTCGGAGGTCTACTATTATTTAAAAATTAAATATTATTTAAATACTACGTTTTATCTTTAAATAGATAGATAGACGAAACGATAGAATTAATCGCTAGAATATTATCTAAAAGTATATATTTATAAAAAATAGAAAAACTAGGCTAAACTTCTATCTTTAGCTAAATTCGTCTATAATAATAGTAAATATAATATTATAAAAATATCCTTTTTCGAAGCGCTTATAGGCTATAACCCAGATATAATATTCGAAGACGTTAAAAATAACGCTATAGAGAAAGAAACAGTAAATACGAAGGTACTAATAGTAAAGGAAAGAGTTATAAACTTATAAAAGATATATAAATCGATATATATAAATTAGATTAAAATTTAAATAAACCAGACTAAATACTATAATAAGAAATATTAACCGATAGAGTATAAAGTTAGTAATTTAGTACTATTATCTATAAAAAACCTAAAGTTTAAGTAATCGAAGAAAATTACCTCTAAATTTATAGGGCTATATCGTATTTCGAAGTATATAAACTCTTAGATTTATCGGTTAGTTCTTTTAATTAAATTAAAAATCTATAATACCTTTTATATATCTTTATTAGAAAAGTTCTATCGCCGCTAGGATAGCGAACTGCTAAAGTATCTATTATCGGACTTTATTAATAATAAAAAGGAATAGGAGGTAGAAGCTATCTTAGATAAAAGGTTTATAAAACTTAAAAAAAACGAGGAGCTAAAAGCTAAATATCTAATTAAATAAGCTGGTTAACTAAAGGAATATAATTTCTAGTAGCTATAAAAAGACTTTAAAAATATATAGAAACTTATCGAGGTATATAATTAGAATAACCCTCTAATAAAAAAGTATAAGAATAGTAAAATTTAATAGAAATAAACTATAATTATAGGTATTAAACGTTTATAGAGTATATATATAATATATATATCTAGAAGTAGATTTATAGTTAATAAATTCTTTTAAATTATCCTATAGAACCTATAATACTAGGGACTTTACTTACTATAATATAGGTTATATATTTTAGTCTTTAAATATCTACGTTTATATAACCGACCTAGTTTTATTATATATTTTTATTCTAGGCTGTCTTTTTATTTTATAATAGGCGGGGGAAATAGTACCGGAAGAGTAATCTACTTTAGTATTACTAAAAAGAAAGTTTATAGAGGTTTATAGATAGAATCGAAGGTATCGAAAGATATTAGACTATTTAGTAAAAAGATTGCCTAAAGGGCCGGGATACCGATAATTTTAACTTCTAGAGATTAGGGTTCGGATACCTCCGGCGCCCTCGAGGCTACGCGCGGGAAAGTTAACGGAAACTATAACGGAGCGATAGATAAAAGAGTTAATAGAAACTATAACGGAGCTACTGGAAATAAACGTATATTTTCCTTTTACTTAATAGTATATAAAGGGGTAACTCGATATAGCTCTTTTTTATTATAGTTATTAAACGTACGGAACAGTCTATTAGAGGGTCGTATCGGCTTCGGAGGTAACTAGAAAAATAAAGGAGGTATCGATTTACGCGAAAAAATCTCGATAGTAGGTATAGGTTACTCGATTATCGGCGTCGGATACCCTAAGGTTAGTATATATATCGGAGCAGGTCTATCTAGTTTATTATCCGAAATCTAATAAATAATATTAGCCGGAAGCAGGTAGAATTCGTATCTTTTTATAATAGGAGGTACTAGGATTCGTAGGGTATTATCCGATTCTATAACGATACGTTAGCGATTAGCTACTCTATATAGAAGATTATTAAATTATATTTAAAGGCTTTAGACTAAAAGACGGACGTAATATAGCGGTAGAATAGGGTATTATAGTAGATATCTATACCGCCGCCGAGATACTAGTAGTATCTATTCCGAAGGATAGAAGCCTAAATACCGCTAGTAGGGCGGAGCTTTCGCGATAAGAAATAAATAAAAACGGTAAATATAAAGAAAAGCCGAATTTTTTTTAAAGAAAGTTAGAAATAATAGCGGCCCGCTACGTTTTATATTTATAAAACTTATATTCTAAAGTAGCTAGTTTAACCCGTATAGTTTTATTCTCTCGAGTTAAATTTTAGTTAGCGTATTTATATATATCTAGGCGCTTAAAGGTAGAGTTTAACGTCGCTATAAAGTAGTTAAAAGTTATAGATATCTATATAAAATTATATAGTATCGTATTAGAAGTAGAAATATATTTAATAATATTTATAATATCTAAAACGAGCTTCCTTATAAATTTATAGTTATTAAAGGACAGTTCTTTTTTATTCTAAATCGTAAATCTATAAGTATTTATTACTTACTTTATAGCCGAGTCGAAAAAATAAAGTATCTATTATAATTAGCATTAAACTAATATAATAGAAGGAATTTTACTATTTTATAGTTAGATAGACCTTTCCTATCCTTTTTATACTTAGAGCAAGTATTAGTAAAATAGTTTTTCGAATATTCGAAGGCAGAATATAAGCGATTTATATTACTATAATTACTAGTTATATAGCGTAAATATCTAATATATAGTAGAGAAGATATATCTATATATATAAAGGTAAAGAACCTATATAAACGGTAAAAAACTATTCGAATAAATAAAGTATAGGAAATCAAAATTCCTATTAAATAAAGTATTACTATATCGTCGCTAGCGCGTCGGAACTATATCGTTCCGAATATTTATTTACTATTTAGGATCCTCGAATATTTATATTAGGTTCGAGTTCGATTATATTTATTAGAATTTTTATCTAGTATTAATTAAAAACCGTATATTTATAGGCATACGGCTATATTATATATCTATAGATATAATATATTCTCTTAAATATATCTGCTAAAATAAAGTTATAGCGTTAATTTAACCGATACTATAATATAGCGGCTAGTAATCCTAATCGTAATTACGATCGTATCTTATTAAATAAAAGACCTAGATTCGAATTCTAGTAGTACCGCCTTTTAACTTTATCTTTTAGCTTTATCCTAGTATATATCTATATAATTAAGGAATAATTATATATAGATAGGAGCTGATTATAATAATAGCTATAGAGTGACTCTTTTTTTTACCCTTTTTAATCCTTATAGTTAACTATAAAGTTAATAGATTTATTTAATAAGTACTATAAATATATAGAAAGATATAGTATAATATCGGGAACGATATCGCTAAAAGAGAGGTAATTATAAAGCGCTAGACGCGTTATATAGGCCCTGGAGATATAATTAGGACGTTTAGAGACGAGACTCGCCGCCTAGTCGCCAGAACGTTGCTAGCGCGTCGGATCTCGATCCTTTCCCGCTTTCTCCTTTTCTCTTATTACTAGGCTATACCCTAGTCTTTCTAGAGTATAAGTTAGATCTATAATATACCTTTCGTCTGGTCTATAATCGTGTACTGCTTTAAAAATATATCTACTTTATAATAAATAGTTATATAGAAGCTTTTATAAACTTATTTATATCTATTTAGAGGTACGTAGGTATTTTCGTAGTATAGAGCTAAATTAGCAGGCGAATTAAACTTATTTTATAAAACGTATACCGGCGGAAACGTCGCTAGTAATAATAGAAACTTTTCGATAAATTATACTAGAATAGGTAGCTTCCTATATATTATAGGTACTAGAATAGGCGTTATAGATAGAAATAGAAGTAAACTAATAATATTCGATTAAAATATAGATATTAAAGGTATTATATAAAGTATTATAGGTAGAAAAAATATAACGATTTAGACTTATATTTCTTTAATCTTCTATATATATAAATAGATTTTAATATAATAATTTTAATTAAATTTAGTCTAAAACTAGCGGAGCTCGATTATATATAGTTATTTAAACTTTTCGTTCTTTTATTACTAGGCTTCTTACTATTATTACTAATATTCGGCGAATTATATAAATTCTTTTTAATATTATTTAGTAAATAATTATATAGTTCCTTCTATCTTTTTAGTAATATATACGACAGTAGATAGAATAGGCGGAATAGATATTATTAGATAACCTTTACTAGAATTATCTTCGATAAAAAAATATCCTTTTTTTTTTCTAAAAGTAAGAATTATTTAACTATCGCGGTAAAGTCGATAATATTTAAAGTTAATATAGACGCCTTTATCTTTAATAATATTAGCGGAAAAAAGATTAGCGGTAAAATTTAAAGTATATATAACGTTTAATAGATTTATTTTTTATTTCCCGGTAGGGATTATAGTAATAATAATAATAAAGCTATATATAATAATTAATCCGTTAAAATAGTTATATTCTTTAATAAACCGGTATTTTATTATATTATTATAGATATATATAGGTAATATAGATATAGAATCGAGGATCTATAATAAGCGGAAGTATTTTCCGATAGTAAAAGAATTTAGAAAGATAGTAAAGGCGCTTATATTATTTATAACTATAAAGTAAATTACTTTTTCTCTTTATCGTTCAGTAGATACTCTAGTAAAGAATTCGTAGTAATAATATTCTTCTACTAAAGGTCGCGGTAAAAAATTCTTCCGTTTATTATTTAGATAAATAATTCTTTTTAATATAATAAATAGCATAAACTCGTAACTATAAAGTAAATTATTTTTCTTTTTAATCGTTTAGTAGATATTCTAGTAAATTAACTATTTAATATAATTATTTTTAGTAAAATTATAGTAAAAATTCTTCTACTAGTAGTAAAGCTCGCGGTAAAAGATTTTTTCTAATATAATAAATACTATACCGGTAGGTATTACTAGATATCGCTTTAGTCTACGGTATTCGGGCTTATAACTAAAAGCCTTTAGAGGAAAAAGATATAAAGAATTTATATAGAAGAGGATTCTATTAATAATTATTAAAAATCTATAGAGAAGCTAATTTATAAGATATATACGCTAAAAAATATACTAAACCTAATTAGGCCATATACGTGACTTTTTATCAGAATATACAGATTCTGCCTGCATACGCAGGCTCACAGGAGGTAATTCAGGGCTGAAGGGAAAACATACTTTAGTGAGAGGGATGAAATAATGTTCAGTATATATCAGAGGAAGAATCCCAGACTGGGGAGATTGGGCTGGGGAATGATGTCTAACTGGGATAGGGGTCTGCATCTGATGGTGTGCTTGTCGTGTCCCCAATACGGTCTCCTACCACTGAGATGTCAGCAAGCGATACTGGTAAATAACATCTCAAACAAGACACTTATACATACTTTGCAGGGATGTTTGCTTTCCAGCTTCACGCCTCAGATCTTCCCGCCTTTTCTTCTCTCGCAGGGTTTTGAAGCGTTGGTGGATTTTCCGGATTGCAAAATCCTTAGCACCTGCAAGGGCATCGGCTACGTCGCCACAATCTCCCTCCCTTAGACGCTCGATCACCAAAGAGCATAATTTCGCCTGGGTCTCGGTACCCACGTCAGCCCAGAGAGGTGGACTACCCTCGTAAAAGTCAAGGATAGTCTTCCCGGTGTGCTCGGATAACGCCTTTTTTTGCCATAGATTCAAAGCTGGGTCCATAATCAAATACCAGTTGCTGCTAGAATATGCAATCTACACTTGGAAATTTTGCTCGAACGATAGCCCGTGCCAATAGGATCGTTAAAGCGGGATTCTGCTGATGGATGCGAAACCAGAAGGGCAGGAAGAGGATGGTGGCGAAGGTGATCTTGATGCGGAAATAGGCGGGGTGGGTGACACGTCAGCAACTCATGCAACGCTAGCAGTACGTACATCAGCTGAGACTGCAGGAGGTGGACGACACCGTATGCCAATCATTCAACCGGCTGAGAGCTGGCTAAAACAGACTAGACCGGCTAGCTGGATCGAGGCGGCGCAGGCGATCGAAGCCGGCTTCGCCTGGCTGATGCGATTGATGCGTCCTCAGCTGGCTTAAACCATTGCCTGTTTCTTCCCTTGCAAATCGCACTGTAATTAAGAATCAGGCGTCAAGATGTTCTTTCTGAAACGAATGCTTACTAGTATTCATGGAACAAGTGTGGTATCGCAATCAAGATCGCACAAGAATCATAAGCCATCAAAGGAGCGTCGATATGCGAAGAAAACCCCTGGATCAGTAGGTGCAACAAAAGCACCTCGCAATCCAGCAAACTTCCAGCAATCCGTGTCGAAGGACAAGACTGACAGCCTAGACGATCTTCCATCGACAACCTCCCTTCCCAAGGATGAGTCTCGAGGCCGCCAGCACAGTGTACGGGAGTATACACAGAAATCAAGCGTCATCAAGCACGTCGACCTCTTTCTACTAAAGTCAGTAGAAGCCTGTGATTCTTCCAAGCCCACTCAATGCTGTCAATCCAGCAACCATCCCTTTTTGGCCGAATTGGAGGACACAGCGCAGCGACAAAAGCAGCCCGATCCGGCTTCGGCGTTACCATCGCTTCCATGCTTGCACGAACGTACTCCACTTGTGCGCATGCCAAAGAACGACGACCTTTCCTCCATACTAAAGTCCTCATCCCCGCCTCGACATGGTGAACGGTTTGAGAGTCCATGTTCAAGCACAAGCATAAGCTCGAGTTCAACAATCCAACCGTCCACTCCAAGACCATCGCCAAGCTCGACAAACACATCAGCCGCCAGCTTGGGCGAGATAATCATACTGAATGGTGATGACCCGTTGGCGGTCTTAGCCGGTCAACCAGTCGGAGTGATTGACCGCTTTCCCACTCTTAGCTGGAAGATATCTACTCGGGAGGTAGAGCGTGCCAAAAGATGCATGAACTACTTGAGTACTGGCAAGATTCGAGGATCCTGTTTTGAAGGTAGGAAATAAGGCCAACTTTGTTTCAAGTCATTGATTACTTGCTAGCCCAAGACTTGGTTCGGGCTGCGCAGCTTCTACCCCGATACAGGCGGGAATTTTCCGATTTGTCCTGGGATCTTCTCTTGCCAGCCAGCCAGAAATTGGTCAGAAAACGTATCACCCCCGAGTTCTGTCAGTACTTCTTCTATTTGGTCGAAGCGGTCAAGAACGGATATGAGCTACCTTACCATGTTCCTTTCTACGTTCGCTGTTGTTTCGACTTTCGATATCGCAAAGTTATCATCCAAATACAGGCAGCAAGGACACCAAAGCAAAGACACCTAGCTCGTTGGATCGATAGTCTTGATGGACCAACACAGGGTGCATCGCTCGTTGCATGCCTTGAGTATTTTATAGTCCAAGATGATGATCAGGTCTTTTGCCGCAGCGATAGCATGTTCCGCATCGTCAGTGCAACAGCCAAAGCCAATATCAGATACGTCACCGATGATCAGATGGCCAACTTCTTCGCTACCTATGTGCGGGCTGTCCGTGGAGTTCTCCATAGACGCAACACGGCGGTATTGAATTTGGGTGCAGCCATCCACTACCTCTCGCCGTTCTGGGGATTTTGTACGCAATTCCATAACAGTCTGCACGCAAGGTTAGCTCTCTTCAGCAATATTATCGCAAAGCTTGCTTCTTCTGATATTGTTCTGTACTTATGGATTTTCGCTGCGGTTGCCAAGACCAATACCGGCAATGACGAGCACTATCTGTATCCGGCAGTTGAAACAGAGCTCGATAGGAGATTACAGCGAGAAAATGAAGTTACCGACCCGAAAAAGCGCTGGCTACCAGCGACAATAGTGACCGTACGCTTTCAACTCGATGTAGGCGTGGATGGCATTTTCGAAGTTCTTTACAGACTGATGGTCGATTATTGTGGTTTCAGATGCTTCAAAAGCGTCTGGGAAGCATTCGGACAGCTGGGAGAATTCGAGAAATTGCGGTGTCTCAGTGAGAACGCAAGGGAGAAGACAGAGAGGGAAATTGAAGCGTGGGAGTTAGGAGGCTGACAGGCAATAAATGTCTGTTGCGAGCTGTGTACGACTTTGAACGTTTTCTAGTCTTTTCCAAACAAGT
The DNA here is from genome assembly GCA_011316305.1 of Rusavskia elegans. NCBI lineage: Eukaryota > Fungi > Ascomycota > Lecanoromycetes > Teloschistales > Teloschistaceae > Rusavskia > Rusavskia elegans. The sequence continues at coordinate 9,857 of SAUG01000059.1, forward strand.
TAGTATCAGATTCTGCTGGCGGGATTCTGGACGATTCACGAAATGTCTACTTTACGGGGCTCTTGAAGATATGGAGTTACCATCATTCCGATCCAACATACGAGGTCTACACATGATGAATGGCCGTGTGACAAGCGATAGGCGCTTTGCAAACCTCCAGTGACTATGGAAGTATCCCGACAAGCTTGTTGCACTTGTCAGCCGCACCATGTACACATCACCATGCTACAGTTGCTACCTAGGATGTCCGCGGCTTCGTAATCGTGAGGAGATTGGATCGAGTGGCTGCGATATCGGCTTGGTCCCATGATAAGCGCTATCGCTGGTTGAAAGATGCTGCCGTTGTCGTGCGGCCACACGCTTGCAACGCCATGGTGCCCTTGGTACACACGGTTGTAGAAAGTTCAGGTCAGCGCAAGCACCTTCTGAACCTTCTAGCCGCCGACCTGCCTCTCTGAGATATACTGAACGTCCCGGGAGTCTTGCATGTTTGTCTGCCAGCCGTTTGGTCTTTCTTTTATAGGAGATTGGGGTAGACGAATCACTGACTGGACCATGTCCGGCGGAACATCCTAAGGAGTGAGGCTTCGCTGTCGCTGTTGTCGAAATTGTAGACCCGAGTCGGTATGCTTCCTTGTTCCCACGTCGCGTCTGAGAACGGGTACACCTTATACGACTGCTTGTCGTATACGGGTCATGACAACATACGGTCGTTGTGATTTTTCTTTTTTCCTTCTCTTGTCCGGGCCAAGTACAACTCCTAGTTACGGGGCGTCCGTTCGACGTCGAAGCCGGAGCACTCGAAAGCTGGAGCAACAAGCCTTTATTACCAGCAATCGTACGCTTCCAGCGACTCCAGAAATCTGCTTGTAGCCTCTCATGTACCGTTTGATAATATTGCTCCATACCCCGCCAGAATTCGACGCTTGGTTCGGCGAGCTCGTGATTTTCCGTCTCCAGCAGAGCTTTACCCGCAGAGAAGCTCGCGACCTTCTTCCGAACGGTATGTGCGTGACGTCGAGCTCGATCGAGAGCGCTCTCTTTTGGTAGGACAAGATACTGATTGTGATACTCTATCTCTTTTTGTCGCCAATATTCAGGATCGCCGGAGAATTTCCCATGATCTTCGGTGTTGAGAAAAGCCTTTCCTTCAGGGAGTGAAGCTAGACGGAGTGCAGCATTTTCAGCATGGCCTTTCGCTCTGTCGAGCTCGCTTTCGCCAAAAAAGTCTGGATGAGTGTAGCCTGGGGTTACCGATCTGCTGCGTCGACCATATTCTTCTTCCTCCAGCCTCTCGTACTCTGCCATGTAGAAGGCTGCACGTGCGGACCAGTATCGAGGATTTGGAATACTTTGACTGGGGTTTTCGTTCTGTAAAATGAGTCGACCTTCGTAGTGTGCGGCCAGTCTTTGCGCTTGAAACTCGGCACTGCCTATAGCAGATTTGAGTAGCGACTCCTGATCTTGTCGTCGTTCAAGACATTCCGAGCGATCGTTCCAGGTTACACCTTCTCCAGCTTCTCGGACTCGGGAATAGGGATTCCATCGCAATTGATCGTTCACAGCATTCAGATCGATGCCGTGTGCCATAAACTCGCCGTCGGCGAAAGAGGATGCAGCCGGCATAGCTTGCTAGGAAGTACTCCGTACCCAAACGTGGACGGCAAGGTAAATCTAAAGTCAGAAATTTTGATCCGAGGCTGCGACCTTGGGCGCTTGAGCGCGGGTCGTATCCGTATTACGAGCCAATGACAATTTCGGTCATGAAGGCGTTAGATAATAATAGGACAGACAAACCCTTGTTCTTGATCTCAGAGCCAATCATTGCTACATGACCATTGCAATCTCTGACCGAAGAGTAGTCTTAGGGGACGAGGACGATTATATGAGCCTTGACCCCATTACAAGAGTACAATGAGATGCTTATTCTTTGCTTTATCATGTCTCCCGCTCCCTCTTCACATCTAGAAGTTGCAACACCATCTTCTCTCGGACAAAGTTACAACTACTGATGATGTCGCCGCCGGATCGTTCTCAAACCATACTTATCCTAACGCCAGTAGGCCTAGCCGCCCAAGATGCGCTAACTTCCGAGCGTAACACCGATCGCCTGCTTCAAGGCCATACTGTGAGCACTGATTCTTTCCACCATTTCGATGATTCAGCGAGTCGCGAAAGCACGCCTTACTTCCCGCCACCAACGGCAACGGAACTGCACCTAAGATTCAGCCCACTGCCGAAAGATCCGACACGGGGCTTTGTCTTTGGGAGCGACGAGGTGAAATGCGACATAGTGCTCAAAGACAACGGCTCTCGAGGAATCAGCCGAGTGCACTTCTTCGTTGACTTCAATTGGACATCCGGACTGGCACGTTTGAACAATCTTTCGCAATATGGAACAGGCATCAATAGTCCTTGTATCGAAAATGGTGATCGTTACCTTAGGAATCGCGATCGCCGTATGCTGTACCCTTCAGAACAGACAAGGGTCACTGCCGGTACTTTACAGTTCGATATCTCCTTCCCAGTCCTGAACGAACAAGAAAAGTGGTTGCACCAACGAAATTGGGAAGATCTCCATACGCATTGGAGACAGGCTGTTCCAAATATTGGGGAACTAGGTATCCAGACTACGCCTACAATTACGCAGTACGCGGTCCTCCGGAAAGGCGCTCACCGTACATATGTTTTGCATGGTCAGATCAACAAGGGATCATTCGGAACAGTGTGCATGGCTACGGACAGCGCTGGTAATCGATTCGCGGCTAAGGGATTCGAAAGAGTCAGGAAGGCGATCCCTACAATTAACCCTTATTCGGAGATAGGCTTATGTCAGAAGATCTCACATGTACGCGACTTTGTTGTCTACGGGCCTCAAGACCCCACTGATATGCGTGTAGGAGCACATTGTCGAATTCTTCGATATAGTCGTGGATGATGGCGGCCTCATGCTGATAATGGAATACATGCCATTGGGGAATCTGAACGAAATTCACCTGCAGGAGGCTCTTTCTAATAAGGAAGCAAAGCTCGTCCTTTTCCAAACTTTACAAGCCCTCGCATACCTACACGACGAGAAGTCTATCACTCATCGCGACATTAAACCACAAAACATCCTTGTCAGGAGCAGGACTCCTGAGCTATTCATCAAGCTCTGTGACTTTGGACTGTCTAGTGAGCAGATTCATCTCCGAACATCTTGTGGGACGTTGTGCTACGCGGCTCCCGAGATCTTCGAAGGTACGTATTCCAATTCCGTTGATATCTGGGCATTAGGAGTCGTGGCACTGCAGTATACAGATGGCCTTCCACCATTCTGCGAGAAGATCAAGTCTCAGAAGTACTCTGCACTCATCTCGAAAAAGGCTTCTCGCTTGGCGCCGGTTGCCTCCAAGCCTATGAAGCGACTTATACAACGTATGCTTGACTTGAAGCCTCCGAACCGTCCAACAGCACGAGAATGTTTATCAGATCCATTCATGATGAGCTGTTGCCCATCAACGACCGATCTGATTGACGAGAGAGGGACGTGTTTGGAACCAGTGTCTGAGCAGCCGACGGAGATATACAACCCTTGCATGGCTGAGCCACGAGCACTGGAAGAACCGATAAGAATGAAGGCCATATGCAAGGGTAAGGCATTAACTGGACCGGAACACGAAAGCTTAGATTCCACACCTGCTGGACCTCGCTCTTCAAGGTCGTTGCAACTTTATCGAGATCGCGGACCATGCGTAAGGCAACCGCTAAATGCCTTGATACCCCAGATTCGATAATTAGTGATAAAAACGTGATTTTCCCCGTACCACCCACCAAAATTTTGGCGTGATTTAATAAGACCTCTACTACCTATATTTTGACCTCTACTACTATATTAACGTCGATTAGATACGCCTAAAACGGCAATTCTAAAGCTGCTATTTATCTATTACCCTATAACTTATAGTAGAGTTAATAGAATAGGATTCGGATTAGAGTTTACTGCCGCCGGCAGCTATTATATATATAACTGCGTTTTATCTTTCCTTCGTCTATTACTAACTCGATTATATTATATAGTAAAGGTAGGAAAGCGACTATTACTAGCGTAGAAAATCTATATTATATAACTTTTTATTAATAGCGCTTGTCTAGATAAGATTACTATAATAGAAGACTATAGTATCGCGATAGTCTATCGTATTAAACTTAATTTTATTATATTCGGCAGTTATTAGGCCCCCCGAAAAAAAAGACGAGGTCGCCGTATAAAGTTTACGGATACTATAAAGAAAAAGTTAAAAAAATATCTAGAGTAAACCCCGGATCTATATTTAAATAAAATATAGAAATTTCTTTTCGATTAGTATAATATAGTAATTAGCGCTAACCGAATCTGTAAAGTATTAAAGAAAATAAAAATTAGTAGAAAGTCTTTACAGCGAAGAGCTAAAGAATAATTAAAATCCTTTTATAATTATTATACTTTCGAGATTAGTCGCTATAACTATAAATAGCTCGTATACCTCGACGAAAGCGCAGGTAATAAGTATACGACTTATTATAAGTAAAGATAGTCTGAATTCGGTATTAAACTAATATTCCGGATCCCTTTTTAACGTTTATAGCGCTATTATATTCTTTCTATTTATTATTTAGACGGCCTCCTTATATATACGATTTATAAAGGTTCGATTAAAAGTTACCGTTTCGAATAGTATTACGTCCACGATTCTATAGAGGTTTCTTAGAAAAATTAGTTAGGCAAGCGAATCTAATTATCTATAGCCGTCTATAGCTGCTATAGCCGCCGTTCCTAATAGGACTTTTAGTAGGCGGCTACCTATCGGCCTTTATAGCTATTTTTACTATATATATCGTTTATTATTTCTATAGATAATTTATTTGGTTAGTTATTAATATAATTATTAAATATATCTCTACTATTCTTTTTTTAACTACTTTATAATAAAGATATTTTATAATATTATAAACGTACCTCTATAGCTATATAGAATTAGTTTTAATAATCTATACTAGAACTTCTTTACTATTTAGTAGCTCGGACTATATCTATAGTTATAGCTAGATTTAAGTATAATACCCTCTAATATATAGAGACGTTAAATTTTAATAATTTACTATATTAGTCTCGTTATCCCGATCTACGGATCGAAGCGATACTATTAAAATAGTAATACTAAATATCTATAAAAAAGATAGAAGATCTTTAAAACTATAGATTATTTAAATAAATATCTTGTTATATCTACAACTCTATAGAGGTTCCTTGGAAAGATTAGTTAGATAAACGAACCTAATTACCTATAGCCGCCTATAGCCGATATAGCCGCTCTTCTAGACGGGACTTTTAATAGGCGGCTATTTATCGGCCTTTATAGCTATTTTTACTATATATATCGCTTATTATTTCTATAGATAATTTCTTTTATTAGCCGTTAATATAATTATTAAATATATTTCTACTATTCTTTTTTTAATTATTTTATAATAAAGATATTTTATAATATTATAATCGTACTTTTAAAAATATATAGAATTAGTTATAATAATCTATACTAGGATACCTTTACTATTTAGTAGCTCGGACTACGTTTATAGCTATAGCTAGGCTCGAGCGTAATATCTTCTAATATATAGGGACTTTATACTTTAATAGCTTACTATATTAGTTTTATTATCCCGACCTATAGATCGAAGTAATACTATTAAAATAGTAATACTAAATATCTATAAAAGAAATAAAAGATCCTTAAAACTATAGGTTATTTTAATAAATATCTACTTTATATTATATATAAACTAGTTTCCGAATAAAGTAATTAAAGTTCTATTTATAATATTATATCTAGGAAAAGCTACCTTTAATTAGGTATAGCTTTAAATAGACGATTATCTCGATAACCTAAAAGGATAGAAAGAAAATAAAATATTATAGATTTTCTATACTTTTAGTAATTTTATTATAGCTATAAAAGAAGCCTTCGGAGATAATAATAAAGATAGAGTAATAAAAAGGAAACTAATAGTTTTAAAATAGTAGAAGTCGGTAGTTATCTACGCTATTTAGTTTAGAATATTAGCTTATAAAATAGACTAGGAAGATTTAATTCTAAAAGTTTACTTTTATAAAAGATTTTAAATAAAAGTTAAAAAAGCTATAGTAGCGATCGAAAAACTAGACTCGCTAGTAAATTTTATCGAATTTATAATAAAAATTAATACTAGGTAGTATAAAATATATTTAGATAAATAGGCGTTTAATAAAATAGAACCCGCTAAAAAAAAGTCTAGAAAAAACCCGATAGAACTCGATACTACCGAGATTAAAAGATTAAAAACTAAAGCTTATTATTTATATAGAAAAATAAGATTAAAAAAAATTATCTAACTAAAAAAGTAACTAAAATAACTAAATACTTTTTTAAAATAATAGAGAAATTACTCTATAAATATATAGTAAAAAGCTGGTTAGCCTACTATAATAATACTTACCCTATTGTAACGTTCCTATATATTAGAAAGCGTTACGTTCGAGCCTAGCTATAGCCGTGGATATAGTCCGAGCTACTAAATAGTAAAGGAATCCTAGTATAGGTTATTATAACTAATTTTATATAGCTATAAAGGTATAGTTATAATATTATAAAGTTTCTTCGTTATAAAGTAATTAAAAAGAGAATAGTAAAGACGTATTTAATAATTATATTAATAACTAACGAGAAAAACTATCTATAGAAATAATAAGCGATATATATAGTAAAAATAACTATAAAAACCGATAGGTAGCTATCTACTAAAAGTCCTATCTAGAAAGGCGGTTATATCGGCTATAGGCGGTTATAGATAATTAGGCTCGTTTATTTAACTAATTCTTCTATAGAATTTCTATAAAGTTATAAATATAATACGGCCCTTTCTATATCGTTTTTTATCTAGTATATAATCTTTTTATAGGATATAAAAAAGTATATTTCTTTTCTTTTCTTTTTTTCTTTATTCTATCTTTTAATATTTTTACTATATATTTTTAATAGGAAAATCGTTTAAAGTCCTTTTATTATATCTAGTTAAAAGAAATTATAATATCTTTTCCTTATTTTTTATATACCTATAATCCTTTAAAAAAGTATAAAATCGAAGTTAGTAGTAATATTTATAATAAATATATTCGGGTTTAGAAATTATATAATTTTCTAATATCTAATACTATCTATATATTAATTTTTTTTATTTCTTTTATTTTACTAACCTTTATAGAGAAACGTTTTAAAAATAAAAAAAAATAAATTCTATTCTAATATTACTAGTATTTTTAATAAATATTCCGAAACTTATTATTATATCGAGTCTTTTTTTAATTCCGAAAAGGAAATTCGTAATAAATATTTAGTTTAGAAATTAGATCTCCGCCGGCTCTTTAGTAAATAAAAATATTTTATTATTTATTATCGTATTTTAAATAAATATAAAAGTATTTTTATTATTTAGAAATAATATATATTATTTCGGTTTAATAAATTTAATAATCCGGTTATATTTTATTTCTTTATTAGTTTTATACTAGCTATATAAAAGACTTTTATTAAATTAGTATCTAGTTTTAGTTTAGATAATTTAGATTAATTTTTAAAAGATTTTAACTTCTTTTAACCTATAAAAAGTGTAGGTATCTAAAAAAGATTTAATTAAAAACTCCTTCGCTTTTACTTTTATAACTAATTTATATATCTATAATATAAATTATTTCCGGTTCCTTTAATAGCTTTACTAAATTCTATTCTTTAGTAACTATTTTATTCTATAATAATAAGGACGGATACTAATCGAACTTTTTATTTCTAAATTATATACTAAATACTAGGTCCGGTATTTCTTTATTCTAGTCTATTTAATTTAGTTTATAGTATTTAATTTTATTTATAATTTTAATTATATTTTAGTATACTTTCTAGATATAGTTTATTTAAAGCTATTAAATTATTTTTTTACTTTTATTATATTTTTTAATAAGATATTAAAGAAGGTAGTAATATTTTTTCTAAATCTTTATATTCTAAACTTTTTTACTTTTTTTAAAACTTTTATCTAATTCTATAATATTATTATAATTTATTACTAAAACAGCGTCTATTTTTTTATATAAAAGGTTTTTATAGGCTAATAAATATATTATCTATAATTCTATTTTTTTATCTATAGTATTTTTTTTTATAGATTTTTTTAAAATCGATTCTTTCTATTTATTTCCTAGAATAATATAATTCTTTTAACTTTTAATAATAATAAAACTTATTATTTTAATTAATCTATTTTTTATTTTAATTTTAATATCGAGGATTCTATTATTTTTTATTATTTATCTATAAAAATATCCTTTAATTTTATTATAAAATCCTTTTATAACTTTATTATTTTCTTTTCTATTTATAAAAGCTATTATTTATTAACCTCCGATTTTAATTTTAAATATTACTATAAAGGGTTTTTCAGTTTTATATAGTTTAAAATCGATTATTAGCTTTATTTTTTATATTTTTTTTAGTTTTTTAGAATAATATCCTATCCCTATTTTATCCGATAGATAGATAGGGTATATATTATTATAGCAGGCTAACTAACTTTTTACTATATATTTATAGAATAATTTCTTTATTATTTCTAAAAAGTATTTAATTATTTTAGTAGTCTTTTTAGTTAGATAATTTCTTTTAAGGTATCCTATTTTTCTATATAAGTAATAAACTTTAGTTCTCGATCCTTTAATTTTAGTAGTATTAAATTTTATCGGATTTCTTTTAGATTTTCTTTTAATAGATTCTATTTTACTAAACGTCTATTTATTTAAATATATTTCGTACTATTTAATATAAATTTTTATTATAAACTCGATAAAATCTATTAATAAATCTAGTTTTTCGATTACTACTATAGCTTTTTTAACTTTTATCTAGAGTCTTTTATAGAAGTAGATTTTTAGAACTAAATCCTTCTAGTCTATTTTATAAACTAATATTCTAAACTAAATAGTATAGATAGCTACCGATTTTTACTATTTTAGAACTATTAGTTTTTTTCCTATTACTTTATTTTTATTATTATTTCCGAAGGCTTTTTTTATAGCTATAATAAGATTACTAAAGGTATAGAAGATTTATAATATTTTATCTTCTTTCTATCTTTTTAGGTTATCGAGATAATCTTCTATTCGAGGCTATATCTAATTAAAGGTAGCCCTTTTTAGATATAATATTATAAATAAAATTTTAACTATTTTATTCGGAAACTGGTTTATATATAATATAAAATAGATATTTATTTAAATAATCTATAGTTTTAAAGATCCTTTATCTCTTTTATAGATATTTAGAGTTACTACTTTAACAGTATTACTTCGATCTATAAGTCGGGATAACGAGACTAATATAGTAAGTTATTAAAATATAACGTTTTTATATATTAAAGAATATTACGCTTAAACCTAGCTATAGCTATAGATATAATCTAAGCTACTAAATAGTAAAGGAATTCTAGTATAAATTATAATAACTAATTTTATATAGCTATAGAAGTACGGTTATAATATTATAAGATATTTTTATTATAAGGTAATTAAAAAGAAAATAGTAGAAACGTATTAAATAATTATATTAATAACTAATAAAAGAAACTATTTATAGAAATAATAAACGATATATATAGTAAAAATAGCCGTAAAAGCCGACGGGTAGCTATCTACTAAGAGTTCTATCTAAAAGGGCGGCTATATCGGTTATAGGCGGCTATAGATAATTAGGCTTGTTTATTTAACCAATTTCTCTATAGAATCTCTGTGGAATCGCGGACGTAATACCTATCTATCTATCGGATAAGGTAGGAATAGAATATTATTCTAAAAAACTAAAAAAAGTATAGAAAATAAAACTAATAATCGATTTTAAATTATATAAAACCGAAAAACCCTTTATAGTAGTACTTAAAATTAAAATCGGAGATTAATAAATAATAGCTTTTATAAATAGAGAAGAAGATAATAAAGTTATAAAAAAATTCTAAAATAAAATTAAAAGATATTTTTATAAATAAATAATAAAAAATAATAGAATCTTCGATATTAAAGTTAAAATAAAATATAAATTAATCGGAATAATAAATTTTACTATTATTAAAAGTTAGAAAAGTTATATTATTTTAGGAAATATATAGAAAGAATCGATTTTAAAAAAACTAATAGAAAAAAGTATTATAGATAAGAAAATAGAACTATAAATAATATACTTTCTAGTCTATAAAAACCTTTTATATAGAAAAATAGACGTCGTTTTAGTAATAAATTATAATAATATTAAAAAATTAAATAAAAATTTTAAAAAAGGTAGAAAGGTTTAAAATATAAAAATTTAGAAAAAATATTACTATTTTTTCTAATAATTTATTAAAAAATATAATAAAAATAAAAAATAAATTTAATAACTTTAGATAAACTATATTAAAAAAATATACTAAAATATAGTTAAAACTATAAATAAAATTTAATATTATAAATTAAATTAAATAAATTAGAATAAAAAAATACCGGACCCGGTATTTAGTATATAATCTAGAAATAAAAATTTCGATTAGTATCTATCCTTATTATTATAAAATAAAATAATTACTAAAGAATAAAATTTAGTAAAATTATTAGAAAAACCGAAAATAATTTATAATATAAATATATAAACCTATTATAAAAAAGTAAAAGCGAAAAAGCTTTTAACTAAATCTTTTTTAGAATTCTATACTTTCTATAGGTTAAGAAAAATTAAAATCTTTTAAAATATAATCTAGATTATCTAAATTAAAACTAGGTATTAATTTAATAAAAGCCTTTTATATAGCTAGTATAAAACTAATAAAAAAGTAAAATATAACCAGATTATTAAATTTATTAAAATAAAATAGTATATATTATTTCTAAATAATAAAATTACTTTTATATTTATTTAAAACGCGATAATAAATAATAAAATACTTTTATTTACTAAAGAACCAGTAGAAACTCGATTTCTAGACTAAATACTTATTACGAATCTCCTTTTTAGAATTAAAAAAGGACTTAATATAATAATAAACTTCGGAATATTTATTAAAAATACCTATAATTTTAAAATTAAAGTTTATTTTTTTTATTTTTAAAACGCTTTCCTATAAGAGTTAATAAAAAAAAAAAAAAAAATTATATATAGATAGTATTAGATATTAGAAAATTATATAATTTCTAAACCCGAGTATATTTATTATAAATATTACTACTAACTTTAATTTTATACTTTTTTAAAAAATTATAAATATATAAGAAATAAAAAAAAGATATTATAATTTCTTTTAACTAAATACGATAAAAAGATTTTAAATAATTTTCTCTTTAAAAATATATAGTAAAGATATCGAGGAAAATAAAAGAAAAAAAAAAAGAAAAAAAAAAAGAAACCCTTTTTATACCCTATATATAGTTTATAAACTAGATAAAAAGCGATATAGAAAAGGCTATATTATATCTATAATTCTATAGAGATTTTCTAGAAAAATTAGTTAAATAAACGAGTCTAATTACTTATAGCCGCCTATAGCCGATATAGCCGCTCTTCTAGATAGAATTTTTAGTAGGCAGCTATTTATCGGCTTTTATAACTATTTTTACTATATATATCGTTTATTATTTCTATAGATAGTTTCTCTCGTTAGCTATTAATATAATTATTAAATATATTTCTACTATTCTTTTTTTAATTACTTTATAATAAAGATATCTTATAATATCGTAACCGTATTTCTATAGGAATATAGGATTAGTTATAATAACCTATACTAGGATTCCTTTACTTTTTAGTAGTTCAGACTACGTCTACGGCTATAGCTAGGCTCGAATATAACGCCTTCTGATATACAGGGACGTTACAGCATGCTATCAGCATATCCAGTTTATAAGCGAGCTTTAGCAGAAACTTCTCTCTACTACTAGTAGACTAGTGACGTTAAACCCTACCAACAAAGATATTAGGGGTTCGAAGAACTTCTACCAGATTATAGGGGTTTAGCGCCAAGGTTTAGTATTCCACAGAACTCTAGTACCGCCCGTACCCTATTATATTAGCGCTAGCACTGTTTCGCACGTCTGATTGGATGAGCCACACCGCACCAGCACTAGCCTCTATGCGGTGCGGGCGGTGCGATTGCCCACGCTGCTTCGAGATGGATACATGATTTAGCCATTATGGATTAACCTTTCGATGTCATGCACTGCTCGTAAAAGAGTGTCTTTAGGCCATCTTCCTTTTTCGTCCTATCAGCACGTAAAGTCTTGGCAACGAGTTTTCCGCTGGACCTTGAGAGCTTGAGAGGAACTTCCAACACCAGGGATCACCTTCGCAGCCCACCATGCGACATGAACATTTTGAACTGCTAGGATTAGGGAGTGTTGGTATCGTCTACAAGATCACTGAGACAATAGCAGTGAAGAGGGTGAAGAAATTCAACGAAGATAACCCACCTGTGAACGAACACGTTATATTTGACCTCCTTGATAAGTATCCCAAATGCCCAAACCTCGTTCAAAGTTTCTACAGTGTCCCATCTGCGATTTTCTTACATCTGATGAGTGGTGGTACACTTGACCGAAGACTCCGGGAACGTCAGAAGAGGGATCCAGTCCATGATCTAGTAATCGAAGTCAAATACAAGCTGCCTCCTCAACTGGTATGGCGGTGGATTGCCGAGATGACCGATGCTATCGCTTGGTTAGAGCACCTTGGACTCGCGCACGGAGACTTACGGCCGCCGAATCTTCTCCTGGACGGTGAGGATCATCTTAAGGTCTCGGATTTCGACAGCACAGCCACTATTGGTGAGGCCTTCGAAGGTATCCAACCACCTTACGCAAGAGTCCTAGGTGACGAAGGCGCCGAGAACCGGGGTACATTCGGCTACCATGGACCTCGTACAGAGCAGTTCGCGATTGGTTCTGTGGTCTATGCTATGAGTCGGGGCTTTGAACCCTACGAGAATCAATGGCTTGGAGGAGACCATGATACAACGGTTGTGGATCTTCTCCAAGCAAAGATATTTCCTCCAACGGATAACAGCGAAGTGGACGACATCATACGCACGTGCTGGAAGGGTGGTTACTCAAGCATTCGAAATCTGCACAATGAAGTCATGCAGGTCTGTCCTGGTATTCGATCGATAATGGCAAAGCCGATAGATGAAATCGAATTCACCACCGCAAGGCGAATGTGCATGCAGCTCGCGGGAGAAGGAATTTTGGACCAAGCGCCAGAGCATCCACTCACATCTTAACGATCTGAATTAGTCGAGGTTCCAGAGAACCGTTATCCAGCGGTAAAACCTTCACTTTTCGCAGGCCTGTCTACGGTCTTTCAGCTGATACAGATGAATAGGATGGTGTAACGGCTCCTTCATAGGGCTGGCGAGTCTCGGCCGGCAACGAAGCCACTCGTCTCAAAAGTGCCCAGACTACGCTTCACGACCATATCCCCGAGGTCAAGCAATGATTAAGGAGTGGTGGACTCATCAGGTAAATTCTCGCGAATAAGGGATATTTACGATTGCAATAACACATTTGAATTAATTCGCGCCGGAAGTATTATACACTATATCCGCCATCCGATACATCTTCTCAAACCCGTCATATAAACCACTGGCTAAGTGTTCGTGCAAAGTCAATCGTTTGCCCGCTCCACCATTCTACAATACTGAGGTTCCAAGCGTGCGTGCACAGTCAATTGCTTGCCTGCTCCCGTCCTTGGAGCCACTGGTCGTACCAGATCAAATCCCTCAGGGGGTTGTGGTTCCTTAGGGACTCGTTCAAGTATGGCTCCGGGTATGGTAGTGAAGGCTTTTGCATATCTAGGAGTGCCCGGTACGCTTGAAAATCCCCCGTCCCGTTGATCAGGCGCCGTTCGTACTCGATTTGGGCATGGTGGATGAAATCGCCCCCTTGCGTAAGCCCGACGAATCCACCAGAACTCCAGAGTATCTTAATACCTTTTATATCGCTCCCTGCGTCCACTACGCCGGAGAGGCAAGCTGAAAGCGAATAGAAGTTTCGGTATTCGTATAAGGACTGCTTACGTTAGTAACGAGGTAGTTTAATAGTAGCGTAATACTTAACCTGGAAGAACTGGTAGAGTCGAGACTATAATAGTCTATCTAGACAGCGAAAGCAAGCTTCCGTATAGTATTTCAGTGCTTCCTATCTCTCGAACGCATCGCTGAGTTGCTATAATTCCTTATCTATAAACTCCTTGCAGCTTGATTATTATAAGAATATATCGTCTTCCCGACAAAGCTAATATACGGCTGTCGATAGATATTGCAGACGGTCGAGTAGCGGGTAATTGATATTTAGGCATGCCCACCAATTCGGGTCATTAGTCTTTCGGATAGTATTATCCCAGTCCACTCTATAGATTATGATTTGCTGATATGATTCTTGTTCACCGAGTTTGAATGCATCAATGACGCTCGTGGGGCATTTCACTTGAATAAATTCAAGGAACACATCGTCTGCGCTTCGTTCGGAAATAGGATCAAGGATCCATTTTGTAATATGATGACATGCTCCGAGCCACTAGACGCTTGGTCAGTATATAGATAGGGTCTTGAAACGCAATCGGGCTGGATGAACCTGATGGACACTTTCCACATAAAGTAGGAACACGCGATCTTTTTGGCGCAACTCCTTGATGCCCTGTCTGACGAATTGAGCCCCATCCAAGAGATGTCTTGAGAGCCTGCATGGCGGGATCATCATGAGAGAGTTATCTGAGTTTCTCTGAGATGGTCGCTGAGATCACGTGACTTGCCTACTTAGGCATAGTGCCTACCCCATTGGGTTTAGCGTGTCTTGGCAACGGCCACATTCCATGTAATCTAGCAACTCCATAGATTTCACTTCTCGTGCATCTCAATCAATACGATCATGCATCAACATCCAATCGTCCCACATGTCTGATCGGGGCGGGGTGTTGGTGTAGGGCGAATCGAATAATTTGTTCGAAAGTGAGCTCCTGAATGTAGCTACGAACCTGCATTTCAAGATTCTGAGCACAATTCTCGGGGCCATGTTTGCCGTCTAGGGTGAGGTATGGGTCTTTATTCAAGCCCTGGTTCTCAAGCTTGTTGATCCTCCAGTCCTGGATATAAGAAATGTAAAACATCATCGGGCATTGACCACAATCCTCGTCGGAGGATCTACATGACGTGGATCAGCATGTGTTCGGGGTTAGATGATATCGATGAGTAGGGGCGATTGCTTACATGGATGCTATAATGTTTCGTGGACAACTGCTATGTGTCTGTTGATCGCGGCCACACCAAGCTTTGAGAGAATAGGAACAGTGACCGCAGCGGTGAATGTACTGGGTATAATCACACATGGCCCCTAGTACCTAGATTCAGTGATTGAATTAGCATACGTTGACATTCGGAGCGGATATACTTAATACTTACCTACGGGATCAAATTCTCTAAGTTTGCTGGCTATCTGAGCTTGGAATGCAGTCGTTTGCCTCCGTCACATTCAAAACCGTTGTATTGATATAGAACAGGACGATACATCAGATGGACCAAACAACACTATTTATGTACTCGTTTCTTGACGTCACCAATGGCAAGACATTGCGCGCAAGACTCGTGGCCACAACACGGGCAGTTATCGCTGGTCCTCGATTCGGATTCACAAGAACAACAATAGCCTCGTACTCTCAGCCTAGTGGCGCGTTCTACATATCTCCCCATATTGGCTGCATGTGCTGCAAGGGCCTTTCGGCCCGCCAGAAAAGATTCTGTGTCGATTGGAAGTTCTTCAGGCATATGTTCAATCTTCTTCCGCATCTGTCCATTCTCTCGGAAAGCATCACTGCTGCCGCGTTTGTGCAATTGGTGGCTGATGGCTCCAATCTGGGACATTGGGCAAGGATAGTTCGGTCGAGAATCTACAGGTGAAGATCAGCTTTGCTCACATGCAGAAGATTGGGGAGCCCGCACTTTCAATATGTAATGAGATACTTGGAGAGCATCGAGATAGGTTCGAACAACCATACGTTTTATACCTGGGTCTGGCCTGTCATCTTGATATAACAGTCTTACACAAACAAGCATTGCGTCGCTGTCCACGATCACTTGTAAAGGCCAGACACGGTGCTACGTTTGGGAGGAGCTCATTGATTTGGAATGACGATGCACACAAATGCCCTAGTTATTAGAGTAGGGTATTGATGAATGGTGAGGTGATGACTGCAAGAGTTGGTGGTTGGACTCACCTCAGACGAAAGAGGCAAGCGTGGAGTCCGACTCACTTAGCCAATCAAGAAACGGTTCGCACGCGAATGTTTCTTGATTGGCTACAAAAACCGCTAAACGGTTAGTATGGGGCGTGGCTAGCTAGATTAAGATTGATGGCTCACCCACGTCACCTACATCCCTGAAAAGTTCTGTAAAATCAGGATCTTACAGGGGTAGTTGCCGCAGCTAACGTAGGTCCGTGAATTTGTGTCTCCTTCTCAGTAACAACACATCAAAGATGGGCGTTACAGCCAGTCGAGAGTTTGCTAACGAGATCCTCGAACAGGCTGACAGAGGTGCCGGACTTTATGCTGTTCTTGAAGACCCTAAGGTATCCGTCTTCCAGCCTTGCAATAACCCCTGTCGGCGAAATCCTTGCTAATGTAGTACCAATCCAGTGGAAGCAGGCCTACGAGCAACTCGAACCTACGGACGAGGTTCGTCGTATTATCTCGCATTTCGTCAATTCAAAGGGACAGGACAATCACCTAGCTAGATTTTTTTCACTGGCAGAGTCACATATCGTGGTTTCGGACGAGCTTCAAGCACATTTGGAGCGATAGAAGGATCCTCAGACTTTCCTCCGTCCCGAATCCTTCACTGGAGGCTCGGGAGTGAACGACAATATCGTTGGAGGAAGCTTGAAACCAAACGCCCTTACAATCTACCACGAGCTTGAACGAATCACTGGTCTGGGCGAAATAAACGATGTTCGTGCCCGAATCTTGGCTGTTGCTCTCTATGACATGCGCGCTCTCTGGCTCCAAGCTAGGTCGCGATTCAGTCTCAGTGCAAACGACAAAGACGAGCTAGCAAGATGTTTTGGAAGAACAAACAAGACCAAAGCAGATTGGACAAGGCTTTCTCGGACCTTACAGGTTGGTCGTCGACTAAGGGAAATTGCAGACGGCAACGGGGGGCTCGGAGCGTTGTTTGTTATTCCTGGATCATTGTTACGTTACACCCAGTAAGAGATTTGCTGTCCTTGTTTGAGTCAATATGCTTACCATCGTCAAGTTGTGAAAGAATGAATGGACCAAAACTTTCACGCATTATATACCATTTGCAGCGTGTGAAGGTTGCTGAAAAAGCCGATGAGCTAGGTGCTCAAGCCGTCGCGACGCGAGTTCATGCGTTCCTCATGGGCGATTATAGCATCCGTCCTCGCACCAACAACTATACAACGGATAACACGGTGGAGACTTTGGGCGAGAATAACGTGGGCGAACGAGGAGGAAATACGGATGAACTCCATACTACAACCGTGTCCAGCGAAGGTTACGCGGACCCCAGCGATGCGCCTTCCCCTCACCCGAACCACGGAGCAAGGGTTCAGCAGTCAATCATTGGCGATATATCCAGCCAGATACCAGGTAAGTCTTAGGCTCGGATTGCCATATTACTTAGTTAATCTTCTCCCTAGTGAACAATGCTCCAGTACACTACGTACGGCTCGACTCTCTCACAGGGGTAGATGAAGACCAAGGGAATCCATATCCATTTCAAGGCGGCTATGCATCTGGGCAAGGTGAATATGGTCATTGGAGTGGTGAAATCCACGCATCGTCATGGTACTGTAGCTAATCCACTGTAAGGTATGGTCCTGTCCATGGCTGGTGGACTCCAGATACGTCCCATGAACAATACGGCAGTCATCGCTCGACACAATGCATCATCAAGCCTGAGCGATTCTGTGCAACCAGCGACTGAAACAACCTGGCCTTATTTTCCAGCGGGTGAGTCCATGCAGACAGCTTATACTGTTGGAACCAACACGGACCCGACCATCGAACGTACATGGCCTTTCTTTCCAGGATCACTGCCAGCACCTTGCACCCTTAGCGCTGGTATGGGATTGGAAGCTGAGGATTACCCGAGTAGGTCTTTGACAGCAGGCTACGATACTGGAATCTGTGTGAACTCGGAACGCGAATACGCTTGGCATGATAATCTTGAGCCCATGCGGGGAACGGAGAGTGAAGGTCTGAGGCCGCACCTTCCGGCTGGCGAATATTTGCTCACAAGCTGCCATAACGGAGCTGGTAACACCAACATGGAAAATGTATACCAACGCCACCCTAATACAACATTCTCCCACAATCGGCTGGATCAGGTCTCGCCGGAAGGCTGCATGACGTGGACTGATAACAACTGGAGTGCCAGATACACGAATCCAACGACCAATATGCCCATCTACCCCGCTGCTTGATGACCAGCTGAGGCCGCTTTGGAAGTCGTTAAAAGCATGTCCACCGCAGGCGTTACCTGCACACCCTCTGTAAACCAGATTGCATGGCCAACACTGAGAGGTATTGTATGGGATTTATCCTCCTTTTGTCCTGTTACAGTTCTTGGCCAGATGCCTTTCGCGCCTGAGTTCATGCAAACACTCTTACATCGTTAAACTTGACCAGCCTCTGTATCTTGATCATCTTGTGTCAGTCTACTTAGTCTTATTGTAACTTTCCTATACTTCAATTCCTTGCAAGAGCAGTATACTGCTTCGGCTTGTAGTGATCAATTCTTTGGTATCAAGTTTTCGATCTGGAGAAAAGTCTCAGTTATATTCTCCTGAACTTAAGAATCTCAAGATCTTCCAGCTATCCCTTGACCGCCTAGACCATCATGGTTTCTATTTCTTACCCTGCGTTACATTTCACTCCGTCACCGCTTGCCAATGGAATCGGGGTGGGCATCGTCAATTCCAAACACTATTATCTATTTTCGGTCAAGCTATACGGGGAGGCTTTCAATTCGTTCGCAAAGCTCCTCCAAGATTTAGGGTGTTCCGTATGATTGATCTCGAGCTGTTGAACGATCTATCTTTACATTATGCAAAGTCAGATGCAATTCAACGCTTGCGAGTGCAATGTAATTCCATTCCAAAACAACCCAGCGCCCTTGCCGGCCTAGAGCCTTGCGCCCCCACCTTCCCTGCCCTGCAACCCTGCACCCCTGCACCCCTGCACCCTCCCTCTCCAACGTCCGACTGATCGTTCCTGCATCAACGCGACCAGCGCAATAGAGGTTGTATGTCGCTCAGCTCGGCGCTCTCATCACGAAATCATGTTATAAGGCCCTTTTCCCCTTGTCAAATAACGGATGCAGGATCATCCCTTTGCGACGACTCCAGGACTGGCTCCTGGGCTCAGTTACCTTCTTTGTCTGTCCTTCCTGTCCTACTGCCTTTCGCCTCTTCCTTTATCCCCTTACGCTCCCACCTTCGTTCCCCTCACAGCCTCCCTTCGAAAAAGGAATTCACCCTGATCCATCGACGCTATGGCTCCTCGGAAATATGGCCAAGCTATGGTACATACCATGGAGCATTCCCCAGAATACTATCAGCAAATGGAAGATGATTTGAACGTTTTGGAATTCACCCAATGAGTCTACGGCAAGGGCAGCGAAAACATGTTGAGCCTGGTCAAGAACTTCTGGTACCAGTAAGGAACCCTTTCCCTGCTCACCCAATGGACCGTTCAGCGTCTAATCAACCCTGCCAGATACTGCCAGTTCACCAAGAAGAACCCTGTGGCCACCCTCGAAGGCATCTCGATCAACGTTCTGTACGCTTTCTTCGACTGGCTTCTGAGGGAGCGCAAGAACAGCCTTGGTGCGGCCAGTTCTTTGCAAACATACTGGAACGCCTTGTGCCTCGTGCGGAAGCAGGAGACGGGCTGTCACCAGATGGATCCGTTGATCAAGAGCCAAATGCACGGGGTATACCAGTCGCTTCAGAGAATAAGCCTTCGCTGACAATCGTCAGGTGAGACAACGGCTTGCGATCGCACACAACCTACGGAAGGACAAGAAGAAAAAGCCTGTCTTACATGCCGAAGATGAGTTCGAGCTCCTGAAGACGCTATACACCTCCACGGAGACGACGTTCCCTCACGAACGGTACCGCGTGCAACTGGCCCTGGTCATGCAGCTTGCCGGGATCACGGGCAACCGGCCTTCGGCTCTGTTGTCGGTCCGTTACCAACACATCAAGGTGACTTTGTTGGAAGACCCTGGCGGTGGAGAGCAGCCCCGAGTGCTGATCGAGATTGTGTTCCACCACACCAAAGGCTACCTGGGAGAGAAAGATGCGTACGTCTTCCCGTTCCACATCGTGTTTGCTGCAGCTTCCGATTCTGTTGCAGTCGCTAACGGGCGTGGAAGAAACGAGTTCGGGATTCCCGACGTCCCGAATGAGCCGTGCCTACTACTTTGTCCTCACATCACCATGCTCGCTTTACTCTTCGCGGACCGAGCTTTCGCTGCCCGTTCCTTGACTTTACCGGAGCAGTTGTTCCGTCTTCGGATTGCTCCCGGACAGAAGCAGTTGCCGGTGCCTTTGAAGGAGGAGATGGCGGAACGACCTCTGTTCCGGCGGTGTAGAAATACCGTGGAAGGTATACGGATTTCTGAGGAGCAAGCTCTAGCTGATACCACTCTCCGACCCCAAATGACCAATCTTGGAATTATCACCGGCATGGAACTTCCCACGGGTCCATATACCTTCCGACGTGGCAACGGGCAAGCTCTCGATAACAGCAGTAAGTAGACGAGGATGGGTCGGTCAAATTTCATGCTTACCGGTGTACAGGTGAGATTACAGACGCGCAGCGGAACATCATCCTGCAACATCACAATTCCTCCGTTTTCCAGAAGAACTACGCCTCGAGATATATGCCTGACACTCAGGCCGCCTACCGCGGCTTAAAACCACAGACCGCCCTGATGCGAGTCGCCAGCGGGATAAGTCGCACGATCGATCCTCGACGGCCAAGAAAACTCAATCTTGCGCAACAGGCGGAGGTCGATCGCCACCCGGAGGTGAGACTTTTACGTCGGAGGCTGAAGTCGCTGCTACAAACCTTCCGAGATCAGAAGCGTTCTATCGCCAGCACGAAAGGGACCCTTATATACGATCACTATCGACAAGCCTATCAAGCTCATCGCAATTTGAAACGGCGATATGAGAAGGCTCTTTTGACGGAGGTTAAAGAGAGGTATAAGAAGGAGCAGCCGGTGATCGATATCCAACGACAACTGAAGGGATTCCCGGTCGCAGAACAGGAAGCTCTTCAGGCAGCTGGATACGTTTTCGCGGAAAGGGTCCACGCTATCGACGCGCTCTTCAATTTTACTACATCATCAATCGAACAGGAGTGTCAACGGCGAGTAACAGCTATAAATGCGTTGATCGCACTCTGCAAGAAGCAGGAAAGCCAAGGCTTCCGTCGCCGCAGAGCAGATATCAAGGTTAAAGAGGAGCAAACTTCAGTCTCTCCGCCGCCGAGTCTGTCGGAAACGCTCCCGGTCGAATGTAAAGCCACCCAATACATCTTTTGCCTCGGGAACGAAGATCTATCGGCCGCTGATCGCCTGAAGACTTTCGCCGCTCGTGGCGACCTCAAGAAGCACTTCCACCGCAAGCATCTCCGCCACCATCCGGCCGGTCAGCCAATCGCGTGCCCCCATCCCCGGTGCGATGTGATGTTGAACGGCGCAATGCATCTGCAGAATCATGCTGCGGTGGTGCACAAAACCCGCACTTGATCTTCGCGGTTGCGGACAGTACCTCCCTTTCCAAGTTCTCCATCCAGTAAATACAAGGAGTAAGATGGGGCTTCGATCCGACCTACAACAATACCAATATGGGAGTTAACATCCCCAGTATCGCGAGCGTAACCCCTCGTCCAAGGGAACGCATGCAAGGTGCACTGGCGATTGCTCTCAATTGATGGACTGTTGGTGGGCCACCGTTGGCGTCTAAGATGTCTCTGCCTCTTTGCACCAATACTGGACGGGCTTAATTAAACCCACGGTGGGGAGCATGCCAATCTCCCTGACGTTTGCCTATTACCTGTGGAGATTGAGCGCTGAATCCTCGGCGCAGACTACGTTTGAATTCCTTTGTCGCGTATTCGATGTGCTTGATTTCTTGAAGACTGTTCGAAAGGCCAGAGAATCATCAGGAAGGGCCGACCCCGCGTGCAGGATGTGGGGCCTGGCACGATCAGGCTCAACAGAAGTCTACTTTTATACCATTATGGCTCCACTCTTACTTTGCTCTTGTTGGAGGCTGGGTTGCACCCGTCGTGGTCTCCGTCGGATATCTTTCTCCCTCCTCTTATGCTGGCTGGTTTCCCGTTCTTCCCTGATACTGAGTTTAATCGTATCGGCACAGAGCCTAGATAAGTCTGTATCACTTTCGATTGTCTCGTCGATTTCGATAAAATGCGAATTGTTACTGGATTGGGTGGCAAGCTCTCTCTCCGGTGCTGCAGCAGCATTTTTGCTAGTCTTTGTGTCATGACAGGCGTGGTCTGGATCTTCTGGCTTGATTCCGAGACTCTCCGAAGTGTTCGTAGCACGCTTGTGCACCTCAAGTTCCTCCATCGCTTTATTGTGTGTACAGCTTGTGTTTTGGTCCTGCTCTTCCGGTCTGACGTGAGCTGTCCTAGGAGCAGCTGTAGCAGCCTCGCGCATTTCTGGCTTCTTGAGCGCCGTAGCAGTCTGTTCTCGCTTGTTCATGTCGCTGATATTCTTGTTCTGCCCCACTGGCGAGACTGCACGTTTCTTCGCATCGCGCTGTCTTTCCGTTTCTGCCAGGCTGTGGGTTCGTTTGTGTCTCCTTTGTAGCATTGTTGTTGGAGCTTATTGCTGTTGCGCGCTACAGATGGAATTCTGAGTTGTTTGCATCAGCTGAGCTTATAGAGGAAGTTCAGGGAAAGCGACAAAGTTGCAGGCTGGAGATATTGGCGAAGAAAAGTTGATGATAGGCTTAGGACGAATGCGGTTAAGCACCCTCCAGATTGATTATCTTAAAGCTAATCATCATAGAGCATTCTACCTCTCTACTCGATGTCCCCTGCATACAATTGGCGATACTAGTCCTCTACAACGTGCTATACATGAGAGTGCTTTAAATATACCCGAAGACACTACACCTCTGATCACAGCAAGCACATCATTCCTCCATCTCCGTATAGACATCCCAGCTACTGTACAGTCGCGAATGCCTGATGTACCATGTACCAAAGCACACACAAACGGCGCCCTCCTTGCATTTTATGGCCATGGACCGCTGGCTCACATCCATGCCCAGTTGTCTTGCTGCGGATAATACAACGGAAAGTTCTGGAAAGCCCGTGGCAAACAAGTTGGATCGATCTGCTGCAAAGGAGCAAATTCTGGCTTTGTAGGTCCGCCTTCTGTGCACATGGAAGACATCACAGGATTCTGCGTGGCTGGATAGCAAGTTAGCTGTGAGCGAAGCGGTAAACCGATCGGACTTGCCAAAGCCTTCTAATTGTGTGATGCGTTCCTTTAGGTTGCGAACTTCGGCCTCCAGGGTGCCATTTACTCGTCTTAGCTGCTCCGACTCTTCCACTTCCTTCGCGTAACAGGTTTTGTGCAAGTTGACGACTTCCCACAATTTTTTAAGAGCCTTCTCGTAAGACTGGATGGTTCCACGAATGCTGGCAATCTTCGACAAGTGATCTTCTTTGATATGAGCTTTCAATTTCTCTATCTCCTGGTATTTCAAGACGATCTCGGTCTTTAGAGACTCAACAGCGAATTTGTATCTCTCACGATCGGCGGTAGCTCTAGCGACGAAGACAGCGTCTACATTGTTGGATTGTATGATGAACTGCTTGTCATCTTGCTCGTCGGAATCCTCAATAACAGTCGCTGCTGGCGAGGGCTCTTCTCCTGGCAACTCCTTGAAGTCGCCCTGGAGGTCGTGCTTCCGAGAAGCGACGGCCTTTTAACTCAACGTATCAGCGTGATGTCCCAAGGTCTGCTGGCAATCATACACTCCCTTCAGGCCCCATCTTGTGTCTGTCCTCCTCTTCTGCTTGATCGGTGATCGTGTATTTGTCGTCCCTACAGACAGTTAGCTCAGTAGATCTAAGCATAGGGGTAAACAGCACTTAGGCCGGCTTAGATGATGTGGTTTTTGTGAAGGGAAAGGGATTCGCTTTATGAGTCAGGGCGTCTGTGTCCAGTCCATATTCAAGGACGAAGATGGAGGAACAAGACAAAGAGCTCCAGTATTCTTAGCAAGATTTAGCTGTGTAAATCCCCCGGCGGGTTTAGGAGCAAACGCCGCGTTTTCTACTCAATAGCATATTGTGGAGGACAGGAGATGATCGGGAGAAGTGGAGCAGTTAGCCCTTTCGAGACTGAAGATCAGGCGGATGTTGATTATGGAACATTTACGATTTGTGCCCAACTGAAGCTTCAATCTGTTGGTATCAAGCTATCCGAACCTCTGGTCTACTTTGTACACGAGCGGCTGCAATATGCATGACCGCAGAATTTTGTAGGGCATATCCCATCTGATGACTCACTCCACTCCTTGCAACGACAACACCACAACCTCTTTCTGAAATTTCCTAGAAAAATTTGAGCATGAACTTCTCTGGCTCGAGACTGTTTGTATTGATTAAAGGTCGCTCGAGTATCGTCTAAAATCCTATTGTAATCTGTTGACAGAGATGGAGTCTGGTCAATACCTAGCTCGACGTTGTGGCTCCCGATGTCCTGCAGCTGTACAGAGCCTTGTACGACTTCGCTCTTCCGCGCTGGTACTAGACCACTCGCACTGGCCACTGGTGCGGGAAGAGGCGTCGAGGGTAAGTGATCAAATTGCCAATCTATCACATCCTGGCCTTGTTGTCGTGAAGAGTACGGTCGGGTGTGTTCAAAGAGAGAATTGGTAGCACGCTTCGATGCTTTTGCTTTGAGTCGTCGAAGACGGTCCGTCCAAATAGGAGAACAGTTGTTGACCTCAGATACAGTGGTTTGTACCGATGACTGCAGTGTAGCGACGAAGAGAGTGATCTGCCTTCGGGTGTCAGCATCATTATCCGACGACGAAACAGTGTTTCTCCTGACCAATACTAAAAGTTGTCGTGAGTCTTTCTGGTTCCGTCCAAGCACTAATGATACCACATTTGCAATAATCGGCGTGAATCGTAGGCCGGAGAAGAAGATTATGAGAAGGGAGAATCTCATTTGTTGGGTCTTGACCAAGATCAAGAGCCACCGCAGTGTAAGCAGGCAAAACTCAACGAGGGAAACACAAGAGAAAGTCCAGAAGTGCAGAGTGTAATCGTGCAGGCTGTACTAGTAAGCCGGGTCGTTCGTACAGGCTTATCATTACGTACCTAAGGAAAGGCAGGAGCTTCAACACTGTAAGCAAGATGTATGCAGTAATCCCGAGGCCATTTTCATATCTGCATAGGCGTGTCGCCCTTTCAAGCACCTTGCTCACGAGCAAGAGCTGCGCGGTGGCAAGTTAGACTGAGTGAGGGATGAGGCTGAGGCTGAGGCTTTCAAAGGCAACGTACCTCTAAAAGCACGGTCTCTGCCATGGAGATGCGCAGAAGGATATCGAAGGCTATCCTGAACCGATCCTCCACCGCTGGAGCTGGTTCGAAAGCTTGAAGGAGGATTAACGTGCCGTCTGTCATAAGCTTTGCTATCATAACCCAGAAACTGTGTTCTCGGATCGGACTGGGGCTTGAAAAGATTCGCCATGGACGGATAGAAAGAAATGCGATGAGGGAGACAGACAGGACGGCAAGGGAGAGACCCCACCCATATTGCGGTGAAAGACCATGCATGACCAGAAAAAAGGCGCTACACCAGTGCAGGTGAGGAGGTAGGGAGTAAAAGAAGGCAACCGTGCCAACGCAGAAACTATATAAGATGAGACTCTTTATGTGATGTACAAACTATCATTGACTCGCTTGGTATGGGCGTCCGAGCATTCAGATCGAGAGATTATCGAAGCTCCACGCGTGCGAAGCTGGATCAGTCCATGCCGCGACGGCATTGGTTTGTCGATATTTATCGATCACAGAAGCTGGCAAAGGAGATGTGCAGCACTGATTTTGGAATTTGGTGTGAACCTTGCTGGGAAGCATCCCTGGAATGAGTACTGGTACTTATTCCAGGGATTGACAAGTCTCTTCCTGCAAGGACGGCTTGTTGTTCCAACCATGTTTGCGCCGGAACCTCACGTCGAAAACCTTCAGGCTTCTTCGACTCCAGTACGCATACACCTATGATCTATCATGACGGTCGATGAGCCTTTTGCTGTGCTGACGGCTCTCAACACTCTTTGCAGGGTCTCCGAGAATGAACTTAGACCACACGAAGGCAAAGTGCTAGCAACAATCGAAAGGCTCGAGCGATATCTTCGGTGTTGCAGTACTATAATCCGTGACACAGCTGGCCACCAACAGTCTCGCACAACAAGTGATTGCAGCCAAATCCCTGATGCCGTTCAATCCAACCTCACTGGACACGATGCTCATGATCCATCCTCTGATGGCGAAACTTCAGTACCGTTACCCAAGCCAAACTTTCTTCCGATACATGATCCTAATCCTACACCCATGCCCTCCAATATCGTTTGTTCCAATCGTCCTGCACATGTCCATCCTCAATTTTCATATTCCAATAACGAGAGATCAGTACCGTCTCCCGAGCCAAAACCTCCTCAGGTGTTGCTTTCCGAATGTTTGCAAACGTTCATACAGAACCTCAGGGATACCTTCGAAGACATCCGGAGATTTGTATCGAACACAGACCCGTTCAGTACCGAGTTTGAGCGGCCGTTGGAGAGGGTTGATGTTCGAGTCGCTGATATTGTGGCCGTGGACGGTCTTCGAATAGCCGACACAGACAAGTTTACCCAACTTCGTCGGGGGGCATGCCAGCGTTCTTTGGCCCTCGAATATGAGCAATGGGAGATCTTAAAAACAGGAAAATCAGGAATCGCTAAGCGGGTAGAGACCCTGCGGTCGGTCGGTCGTTCTGGGAATTTAACCCAATTCATGGAAGAGAACAAAGCTCGATTTGGTATGGCACACTACTGGAGTGTGCAAAATGCAATTCGACATGGTATCAAGCTCGTAGTCTATGAGCGAGTGTCCAAGTCAACAGGCTCTTCGGCGATCTTGATTTTCCGCCACACCGATTTCAAACATCTAAAATATGAAGACTTCGAAGCACTGACGCGCGCTTTACCAGATGGCATCAGAAAGTTCGCCGAGAAATCGGCCAGCTGGATAGAACAATTGCAGTCGAGATACGAAGGTCAGCTGCCAGAGCCTGCGTTGTACAAAGCTGACTCTGCCACAGATCGGTGCAAGGAGATCAATGCCACCCTGGATCTAAAGGCTAACCCAGACTCCGATGCTAACTCGAACCATAAACGGCATGCTGATTCCGTTCCATCGAGTCAGCATAAGCGCCTTCGTCGTTCGCCGGCATCATGTCCATCAGATACACAACAATCGCTCACCCCAGGCTTGCATTCAGACGAGCATGACACCCGAGAGAATCTACGAGGTTTCCAGGATCAAGAAACGATTTCTTCAGACGGTGTTCAAGCAGGCACGTTGATTCACGAAGCCCTTGCCGCACTCACCGGTCGTTTGCTGATCAAGCAAAAAACAGCATCGAACGAAACTTCTGAACAAGATATGTCGACGCAGCCTATTCAACAGGCTCAGTCCCCAGCACACGATCAAAGCTGGCTAAACCACAAGGGTCACGCTATCGTCCCAGAAAGGAACTCCTCGGGTTCATCGGATGGACAACGTGGTCCACAATCTGCGACCGGAACTGCACTTTCCCAAGATTCCAGCTCCGCGATATTGATGAGACCGCCAGACATTGGCCCAAACAGTATATGACATTCTTCAAAGGGAATGGAAGAGTAGCTCACAAAGCATCAGTGACCAATGCGCCGTCCACCAATTTCGCGTCCCAAATCCTGGACTTTGGCGTCCAAACAACTCCAGATACACTATGGCCAGGCGAGTCAGAATATAGAGGCCTTGCGGACCCTGCTAACCACCGACAGGTTACGCCCCTTTAGCCCCTGACGACTTCTTTGCAGTTTCATATGATAGCATGCATTCCGGCACATCGGGTTGGTTCAACGCAATGATTTGAAGCCTTGTCCAGAACCATGGTATTGAGAAGTCAGAGAGGCTGAGAGGTTATGAAAAGGATATCCACGGTTGGTGTGACCTCCACCTTATCCCTGATGTATATGGTCGTGCCAATTGCCATTGGCAGAGTGATCTGCTTTTGTTCGCTCCCTATTCCTGTCACGGTTGGCTGGCCTCCCATGATACGTATTGCCGTCATGGCATGCGGAAAGTCTGTGGTTTTGGCGTCTGGGGGTCCTTTCGGGTCGAGACCCTTAGAGGGAGTGGCCGTAATGCGCCTGATTTGATAAATTGGATTGGGAAACTATTTCTAAATCAGCTGTCATAATCCTAGTTAAGATTAAAAAGAACTAACCTTCTTGATCAGATCCATCTGGCATAGCTCAACCCGCTTTTTTTCGGCAAGTCCCCTGTCTGTACATACGTTGGTAATTGGATCGAAGGCCGCATGAGTTACCCAATCCGTCAGCCCTGCCAAAACTTCTTTGTCCTTCTGACTCAATGGTTCTTGCGCAAGGTGTGCCATAGTCATGCCCACTGTAGACATGGCGTAAGGCGTTGCATTCGCTTAGAGGGTCAATACCGGCGGAAGTTCGAAGAAGGACTCTGATTAGCAGCGTGTCTCGGCCGTCAACAAGAGAAGACTATTGCGATAAATTCTCTTGCTGGAGAAGTCATCGAAGCGGTGGGGTTAAAGGGCGATTATGCAAGGCATTCTCGCATAAACTGGTTAACCGCTATTGGACAAATCACTCACTGCTATTTCCAGTTAGGATTAGTCTTCCACTATCCCCTCAGATTCTTCGCCCCAACACCCTCGGTGAATCGGACCGCACACCCATCTGAGTTAGAGGCGCACAGGCTTGGCAGGTCGCATGAGATCGGCTCTCGACAACCACTTCGTGGAGTACACATTCTCGGTTAGACAGTAACGTAACAATACCAGATTGATTGACCGCTAACCCACCAGCTGAACAGCGCCCACGTCTAGGTAGTAGAGTAAGATTATCCTCTCGCTTCCCCCATACTTCCCTTGCCATCCACCCCAACGCACCCTTTTGCAGCCATTGCTGCAACTATTGTATTGCACCGCCTGATTTTGGTCTCCCTTTGCTCCACAACGCTGTCCGTTTCGTGTTTAGAGTATCTCTAGCCCTTATTGTTCTTGCAAAATCCATATACGTATCCTGGCATTCGGCTCGTTCGCACGAGGACCAAACCGCACATATTTCAGCCTGATCCTTTACCGAAGTCCCGATGTCTCTGACGCGAGGAACGAATGGTCAGGTCAAAGAGGATAGGAACCGAATGGAACAGAATACTGTCTCGAGCGTAAGTCCAAGACCACGCGAGAAGATGATATGGCCCGGTCAAGCTGATAGGAAGTCTTAAGTCCTTCCCTTTGTATGTTGAGGAGCGCGGTGGAAAACGCCTCCACAAGGAAGATGATGAAGATGCGAATTGTTCCACCAAGCGCTTGAAGCATACAAACCGCCATCAAGACCGATCCAATGCGGACCAAAGTGAGCATACGGAAGCTTTGCAGACCATAGTTAGAAAGCATAACAAGATGATTGAGGAGTTGGACAGTATTGTCAAAGCTATGCCACCTCCGGGGCATTGCGGGGATGCCATTGGCGGGTTACGATGGTCCATCAACTTGTCCATACAAAAGCTGAAAGCTGGCCTCTCGGACCAAATTGAGCGTTTGACTGCCATCACAAACAATCAAGCTGCACAGATCAGCAAGCTAGAAGAACTCCTTACGCACCCGTCCACCAGCTTCGCAACAAAACATGCTGGCATTCCCAAGTTGATGGTATCATCGCAACCTGTGCAGCTCTCCTCTGAACAATCTGGCAGATTGAGATCTTCCACTCTTTCAGAAGGAGTAATGACTATTGGGGTGACGGTCGGTACAGGAGAGAATACCTCCAAGGCTGTTTCATCAGAGACTTGGAGCTTTCAACTCGAAGTCCCGGTTACTTCATCACACCGGCGTACAGAGGCAGATTGCATCGCAACACAGAAAGAAGCGGGTGTCATATGAGAACAAATCTTGGCTTAACTTCGTTACTTATCCTAGCCGTTGTCTCAACGCGCTGGTCAACTCTTTCAAAAATCGACCTTGAAGTCGTGCCTGATGCAGACGGAAAGTTCGCCAAACCTCAATTTAACGCAGCACAGTCCACGACTACGATGTATACGGTCTCGACCTTGGAGAGCAACTACTCCATGCTCAACCAATACCACCTTGGTCTGGCGCCCCGTCTTGAGCAAATCTCTACACCCAATTAAAGGGCCGAGCGGTTATGAAAAGGATATCCACCGATGGCGTAACTTCCACCTTGTCCCTGATATATGTCGTCCAGCCGAGTTTCATTGGCAGATATATGTTTTTTGGCTCGGATATTCCAATCTGATAGATAGGGTTCGTAAACTATATGGGTATCAGCGAAGATCCTGAGAAAGGTGTGATTGACTTGACCTTTTTGACCGATCCAATCCGTCTAGGGTAGCCCACACCTCGCTAAGCCCAGAGTCTGTACACACATTAGTCTTTGGGTCGAAAGATGCATGAGCTACCCAAGCCGTCAGCCCTGCCAGGATCTCTTGGTCCTTCGGGCTTAATTCTTCTTGCTCAAGGTGTGCTATAGATGACTGCACTGCCGTCATCGCTTGAGATATTAAGAAGATTCGCAGAGCCACTCTCGATGTGTAAGCCAGGAGCTAATTAATCAAGATCCCAATCATCCGCCAATATCTGGAGATGTACACGACCCTCCGTCTCATAAGGATTAGGTGGCAATTTTCTGGACATGAAAGTCTAGGGATGGCCCCTGTCGGAGATCGAGACTCCACATGGTACGGTATCACACCAGTACCTCGGATGATACAGAATCAGTTAGGCCACCTGCTAGAATTGAACATAATCGACCTATAAAGAAAAAACTCAGCATTCCTGCCTATGGGAAAATTCATCATATAGTGTCCTACTATACGGCATGGCATGCTCGAACTTTGGCTCGGCCATCCCAAGCACGACACTTGAGGATTGATTTAGCCTCCATACTCACGGCGAGGGGTTCCTACTTCGGCCCGTCTGCGTAGAGAAGCGGTATACTCGTCGAAGCTGCCCTCTTCCTACCAATCGAAGGTTTATATAGTTTGGCCAGCATACCCATCACTTTCGCGTCCAGACTCTTATTATTGGCAGGAGAATAATTACAGTACTCCGTAGCGTAAGAATATCATTTACGTTTGTCTCGATTTTCAATCCAACCCTATTTTCCAATGCAAATAACGGCTCCTCAAACCCAAGACGCGCCGCCGCCGCCGCCTCCAAACGTAGGAACGCAGACGTGCCAGCCGCTTCCGCAGACCAAGGATCCACCGCCGGAAGAACAAGGCCCCGAAAACGCGTCCGCCGACCTCGCGACCCGGAAAGGAGGGCAGCGGAGGAAGAGAGGAGGAAAGAAGCGGCGGCGCAAAGGAAGCTGCGGAGGCTGGGAGTATGTATCGCGGGGTTTCGGTAGATCAAGCAGGCCGGCGGATATAGGTGCGCGGGAGGTCCCCATTACGTGTCGGATGTACAGTTGGGGCTGGGGTAAGATGGTGATGAAGAAAACTGGTCGAGATAAGAGGACGACGTTCGATTGACGGTAATCCAAATGGTCTGTAAGTTATCTTGAGGGTTGTTTATTTGTTTTTCCGATCAAGTCACTCCCAAAGCAGGCAGCTAAACATTAATTGGCAACGCATTATAGATTTTGGTTTCACTGCTAATTGGACTCTGCCCAAGAATTAGAAAAAACGCCCTTATTCAGAGTCAACCATGCCGTTTCTAGCCATGGAGCTGTTACCCTGCAAGCCGATGAATCTCTGATATGTTTTGCTAAATACTTATCTTTGGCTGCCCAAATCTTGGCTAGCTTGAAGCCTTAATTGGACTTCGTAAATGGCTGTACCTCCGACGAGCTGCTTGGACCGCCCTTCGCTGACCCTGTACCAGACGGAGGTGGGTTGGAAACACAATGAGGCGTGAGCTTGAACCCTCTCCCGTATTGTTCCTTAAACTTCGAATCAAATTCTTTTCCTGGCTCAACATCAACTCCAGGGACAAAGCGGGTTCCGCCCGGAGGAGAAGAGCCTCGAGGTTCGGAACGAGGAATTGTAATGCTTGCCAGACTCCGAGCGATCTGTTAAAGCGAGTCATCGCTAATATGGCCCCCGACCTGTCTCGTTCTCCAGCCAAGCCCTCGATTTTTACCATGAATCGTCTTCTCACTGGTCGAAACCATGAATTGCACGGCATCGCCGGTAGCGTAATTGTCGATAGTACTTACATTGTCTCTCAAGTGTTCGTGCGCTCGAGAGTAAATATCCATACCCTGGCGAGTCGCTGCCAACTTATCCCGCAGTCTCACAATATCTGCACGTTCTTCTTCCGAAATGTTCGCAATCTTCGATCTATCCATCAATCGAACGAAAAGCTGCTTCTTATACCCTTCCAACTTCAGCGTCGTACGAGCGAGGCTGATCTTGCATTCCTGTAAGCCTTCGTTGGTGATTCTTTCAGACAAAGTATCCGAATCCGTTTGCTCGCTACGGCTGCTGCTGCGGTTGGCCGAGACTTGGATCTGATTGATGTGCCGAGATAGCTGAGCGCAAATTTCTAGACATTTTACCGTGCTCAGCCGCTCCTCCCTTATCAGTCTTACTTTGGATGTATCTGATTCAGATTCCGTCACGTGTTCTCTAATGATGAGCTGGAGCTTTTCATCGATGCCTTCAAGACGATCCTCGAGGTTTACCTTAGTAGTATCGAGGAGGTTATTGTAGACCTCAAGGCTTTCGGTGGTGGCGGACGATTTACGACTGGCTCGGTTCGAGGAAATATCAGTATTACGACTGCTTAAACCTATAGGAGGAAATTTACTCATAGATGTGCATCTGTGAGAGCAATACTGATAGTCAGCTTATACCCGGCCAGCGATCGTCTAAAACCATCGATATCTTCTCCCATATACCTCATTTTAGCCTAGTCTCGGAAGCTCGTACGGCTGCCACTGGACCGCGACAAACATTTCAAAACTTCCTTTTCGAAATCTTGGCAGGCATTGCCGCATCTCAGCAGCGGGACCTTGAGTGCAGAGAAGTCGATGTCGGAAAGCGCGTTGGCGGTCTCAGCACCGCGCCTAAAGCGCTAAGCTCCTCCATAAGATCGCGTACGCGGATAATCCGGCGACGAGCTGCCAAATTTTTACTGGTCGATAAGCGCGCCGCTCGTTCGGTCCTAGGCTGGAGGTTAATTAAGAACGATCTTCCTGCCAAAACGCATCCATCTGCCCTCAAATCGCCCGGATGCTTACACTCGGAACATCGCGTATGAAAGCAGTCAGCGCATAAGCCCTCGGTATCTCGCTGCTTCATCTTGATTCTTGATGCTTGCTAGGGAGTAGATCCCGTTGATGCTCCCGCTGATACCATGGCAGGATGTCATGTGTAACTTGCAACAAAATGGTGGTAGGCGCTGATGCGGCGGAGAAGATGCTGAGGAAATAGGGCGCTTGGATGTTGTGAGTTTCTACCTCTATCCTGGGTCTAATGAATCGTCCAGGGAAGCGTCGATGATTTGAGTGAGCACTTGCTGGCAGGAGCATTACATTACAGACATCGTCGACGTCCCAATCCCACATCCTCACCGCTTCTATACCCAGCACATCTGGAGCTTCCCCACTCAAGAACAGCCAGAGCACGAGCATCTAATTAGGCGATATATATCTATAGAGAAGCTGTCAAGTCCACCGTCAATACCGTATAAAGGCGCGGGCGGATGGGAGCAACCGGGATGGAGTGACAAGGAGAGTGAGCGGCAGGGTTGACTGCATGGTTGTTGAGTGCAGAGAGGAAGATGGAGAGCACGGAGAGGGGAAAGCAGAGTGGATGAGAACAATGGAATGTGTGTGGTATGTGGTATTGGAATGGTACCTGTAAGATCAAGGCACAAAGACACCATTAACTACGTCTGGTATCTATACATTTAGCTTTCTATCCAGGATTGCCCTGTCGCTTAAAGAACTCTATATCTTAACAGCAACAATCGCCATGCGGCTGGCTGAAGGCCACACATTAGATAACCCAACTCATCCAGTAAAAGCCAATCGAAATCGAACTATTACCTCTAAAACTCTGCTTAAGACTGCCTGAGAATGTCTGGCCTCTTACTTTCGAAATTTCAGCACTACTGACCTGCAGTACGCTGATTCCTTAGCTTCTTCGATACTCGCTCGGTTGTTTGTATAAAAGAAGTAGTTGGTGTGATTTCTTGTAAATCTAGAAAGTTTAACTCGCTGTTATCTTCGCCCAATATAGACTCGGTGTTTGATTGCTAGGTTAGGAGAAAGAAGCAGATTCAGAGAGGTCAAAATTGATACAGGCTGGCAAGTCATCGATGCTCGAACAGATCAATTTATAGAGTTTCAGCGAGTGATGATCGTAGATATTCTTGGCGAATTTATAGGCGGTCTACTTTTCCTTGCTATCTTGTTCTATAAAACTGAATTCGCGGATTAGATGACGATAGAAAGTAGTCTTGTCTCCTTCGATTACGGGGTAATGGCCGTATATCCTTACCGACCTGTGATTATATAAGATGGAGAAGGCGAGAATCTCCCGGTCTAGCTCTTTCTCGCGCTTTACCGACCTAAAAAGTTCGACAAGAGCTCTGACGGCGACGGTTATGCTGTGCGCATTCTGGCGATCGGCAATATCGAGAGCGGCAGCGCCGTACTTCACCTCGCAAGTAAGGAAGGGAAAGTACATCCGCGTTGTAGCCATGAAATAGGTAAGTACCTTGGATCCGGGCTCACCCACGAACGGTTTGAGCTTGCTCATTTGTTCCTGGGTGAACGCAGATCGCGCAAATCCCACCGAATAGTCGGGTTGTGGACGAGTACCCTCGAAAGATATAGCGCTATTCCAGCCTTTATTGACAGTTTCGTAGAGATAATTGAGATATTTAGCACCGTAGATGGCTAGGTTTTGCGCTGAGGGGACGATTAGTCGAGTGATATCTTGAATTACCATGGCCTCGTTCCTGTTTCGGATCTTTTCGCAAGTCTTACTGAACAAACCATCGCGAAACAAAGAGTCCTGAGGAAGCGCCTGGTCCCTTTCCAGTAAGGTCTTGCAGAGTGTCTTTATATTCTCTCCCTTACTATCATCATCAACATCGTCATATTCGCGCATATAGCTGCCCTTTTCCTCCAGACGGATTTCATACTCTGGACTCCTATATTGAGCGCTTTTGACTTCCCGCGGCAGTTGATCGCTGGGTGTCTGGAGGGTTGATTGCGAATTCTTACGGCG
Source organism: Rusavskia elegans (assembly GCA_011316305.1). Classification (NCBI taxonomy): domain Eukaryota; kingdom Fungi; phylum Ascomycota; class Lecanoromycetes; order Teloschistales; family Teloschistaceae; genus Rusavskia; species Rusavskia elegans. The sequence goes on from SAUG01000059.1 coordinate 45,544, forward strand.
TAAAGAAGCTGAGGACTTCTTCCTTGCAAACAGATACTGTAAGGGGTGAAAACCGTGCATTGGTCTGGATGGCTCTTTGGCGTAATGCTCCTGTAACCAATCGTTTTGTTCGAAATTGTCCGGAGACTTACCCCTTTCGAAATCTTCCCTGACCTGGCTGTCTTGTTCGAAGTACTCCTTAGGCCACCTCCCGGTCTGAATCCAATGTTGGAGAGGGTCAGGGCTGTTTTCGTTGGTGTCACTTGCCCGCCCTTGATGTAGTTTTTCCTCAACAATACAGCTTGGAGGCGATGTTCGTGGTCGCTTCGAAGCAGGCTGGTCTCGGGTTTGAGAAGAGCGATGTCCGCCGTCTTGCTCTCGTTTCCGTTTCCTGGGGGGCTGGGGGGGGGGGGGCTATAGAGGACGTCTGGATGTTGTAATGCCTCGATCAGGTCAGCTTTGCGATGGCAGGAAGAGCAAGGAAAGAACTCACTTTCCTGCCTGTAGGGACGTTGCTTATCGGAGGCGAGGGAGGTGTCTGTATTTCCCGGGTACGATTGCTTTTGGATATGAATTGCTTGCGAAGGTTTTCTACTGCTTGCAAACGTGTGCTTTTGCGAACGGCTGCTTGTTTTTTGATGCCTCGAGACTGCTTCCCTACAGACGGTCAGCTCAAACACGCAATGGGGACTTCGAGTTACTCCACCTTGATCCTGTAGTAATGGAGGTTGCCGCCCTTTATTCTTGATGCTTGACTTTGCTTGACAACGGGCCATGTCGACTGGGATAAGGGGGCAGGAGATGTCTTTATAGAGCCGCTGGCTTGGAACAAGGTGTGAGGGGTTTGGAAAGAAGATGGTGTAGCCAAAGAGTGTGAAAGATTTGGCAAGATGCCCGGTGCTAAAATAGCGTCCAACCTGACCCCGCGGCAAGCTTGCGGGCAAGAGGATGTTGAGTTTCAAGCGATCGATTGTAACTTCAAACCAATTAGCACTTGTCAGACACGTAGATTCTATGGCAGCCGCTATGCAAAGTAGTGCATCTTGCCAAGACTTTTCGCGCCGTTCAACGCCGTCATAGACTCTTTTACCAGTTCCTCATATTCGCCAACGTTCTCCGCAATTCTCTTTGTCTTCGCAGCGCCTCCCCCTTCCGCGACCAAAACATTAGCCTCGCATTTTCTCGACAACCCGCCGAAGTCAGTCACACTCCTGGCCAAATGCGAAAGATCAGCTCTCGAAGTCAACCATGGCAAGAAAGAGATCTCTTGAAACTACCTCTCACGAGAACATAACAGAAGCCGCCCAATTAAACACCCTTGTCTTCAAAAGACTTGAAAAGGCACTCGCCTCTAACCCAGAGGTCGACCTGCTCTCGCTGTTTCCCTCAACTTATTCGACAAGACTTGCAAAACGAAAGAAGATCGCTACAGACAATAACGGTATGTCAAGGCGTGTTGTTTTGGATAATTTAGCCTCTTCTAAACTTCCCGGCTTATTAGGCGTACCCTCTCCGGAGAACGCTTTGCAAAAGCAAGGCGACTACAAACTTCCTACACCTCAAGACGATGTCCGCTACTTTCTCTCTCCTGACGATGTCACAATCGTCGATCGACTATCGGACTCTGTACGAGAATTAGTCAAGAGCAAAATGACATCGGCAAACGCATCTACGATTATCGAGACAGAAGCACGATTCTTCACGGCTCTCACTGCGCTCATTCAAGATGCAGAGGCTATTAGCTCGGGTCCTGTTCCGTCGAGGAGAATGGTAGTCAAGTGTGGTGTTGATGCGATCGCAAAGGTAGTATGGGGAGCGGAAGAATTCACCGAGTATACCACGCTTCAGTACTTGCTGGAGCACAGACCCAGCATTCCAGCACCCAGACCACTTGGCCTTCTTCGCATAGGTCACGTGTCGATATTGTTCACTTCCTACTTCCCAGGGACTACACTCGAAGCAGTATGGGCAGACTTGGCTGCTGACCAGAAAGTTTCTGTTCGAGATCAACTGGATGCCATTTTCCGTGATCTTAGGGCAATGCAGCTCCCCAATGGTATGCCTTTGGGCGGCGTAGCAGGTGAAGGATGCAAAGATCAAAGGAGACATCTACGTCGCAGCACAGTCCCAATTTTCAGTGTGGAAGACTTTGAGACTTTTCAGTTCTCAGACGCGAAATACGGAAGTACGATGTTCATTGACTTCCTTCGCGCGTTCACACCTCGAAGCTCATATCAAGTTGTCTTCACTCATGGTGACCTGCGGCCAGAAAATGTCATTGTTAAAATGACCGAGGACAACCAATGCATCGTAACTGGTCTCATTGATTGGGAAGATAGCGGCTTTTATCCTGAGTACTATGAAGCCACAAAAGTCACCAATTGCCTCGCAACGAACGAAGATCGGGATTGGTTTCGCTTTCTTCCACCCTGCGTCTCACCTCACTCTTATCGGGCAGAATGGTTGCTGGATTACCTTTGGGGCCGACATTTAGAATGAGTATAATTTCATTACACAATTGCACCACGTTTCTTCTTCAGCTCCTGTGTGGCGTCCTTATAGGTCTCATTATCGTCATCCACGACACATTCCTCTTCCAAGGTCTCGAGCATATCAAGCACATACTCCTGACAATCCCATTCCACAGTTTCGTTGTCGATTTTTGTGGTCCTGGCCACGTTCTGCACTGTAGCAATATCGCCTGAACTAACAGTGTCCATGAAAATCATTCTAACGAAGCTCTGGGAGTTTCTCGGATCGGCCTTCACCACATTGCGTTTGAAGTTTGGATGACTGCCCGTAACTTCGAAAATGAAGTTTTCAGTGTCTGTCTGCAAATACAAGGCCCAGAGCTGATAATTTCCGTATCGTGGTCGATAGAATACAACGTAAAGTTTGAGAGTCCCCATAGTTGGCTCGCACTGCCCTTGAGTCAATGATGCCCGAAGATTGTACTCAACGGGTGCATGTCTTACAGAACTTTCTCTTGTTCTCGTGGTGCTATCACAGAAAGGGATGTCGCTCTGGAGTCCGTTTAAGTATTGAGGGGAACTTAGAGTGGCACATGCTTCGAAGCATGTGCCACTCTAAATAAGCAACCCTTGGGGATGTTGTGCAAGTGTTTGAAGACCGTTGTCCGATGCGCGCGGCTCCGTCGAGCAGGTGGCTGAAAGGCACAAGTCGTCAGCTACCAATCAATCTTGTTTCCCATCATTATCATGAAACTTCCATGCAAAGCCTTTTTCGGCTGATGTCTCAATTTAATGATTTACGGTGTCATATGCTTATGCTATGCTAAACCCGCGGACCGGAGTCGCACCGCTGTGCGTCCCATGCATCTACAACTCCAATCGCCTGCTCATCGCAATGATTCGCCATGAACGTGTCTTTGACACAGATACCACGCGGCTTATGTGTCGTCCAGTGAACCATCACAAAAACCTTTTTCTGCAAGCATGTAAATCACTTCAGGTATTCAAGTGCGATTTGAGGGCTCTTTCAACCGTACCCCGCGGCAAAATTTCGGCTCAGCTGAGGTCAGCAACGAGACGTCCTCTCGCCAGTGATAGTCTTGTTACGTCTTTGTGGTACTCTCGCGGACGATACCGGAGTAGAGCATTCAATAACCTATACAATGCGAGCCAGGTGACAATCATAATAAGTTTCTGTACCTAATTTAAGAAGTTTCAACTTTTTACTAGAATTTGTGCGGGGTAACTAACTCACTCACCAAAAGCGGCTAGCCCTAGTTTTGCTCGCACTGTCCCGCTTCGCAGCTGTTCCACGAAACTACAAAATAATGACAGATATCTGCATGACCGCTTGCATCAACGGCACCAGCTGTGATGCTTCACATTCTTGATTCTTCCTGGGTATTCCCCTCCGAAGCGGCGACAGCATCCCCTTCCCATACCACGGCCGTTGTTCCTCACCCAGTTATTACGGATCTGACCGTGTGCATCTCTCCTCCTTCCACCCGTGAACTGGACCCGCGCGTATGGCACCGCGTAGAGAAAGATCTCTATCTATATACATCGAAGCAGAGTGCATGGCTATATGTAGCGCTAGCGAATGAGGAAGAGCTTGTAGCTGAGGATCTACTGGTTACAGATATCAGAGTCGGCGAGCCGCCGCCCAACCTAAGCTTGGATCATTCATGGGAGAGTCGATCGGGCGGAATCTGGGTACTGAGAAGCAAGTTCTCTGGCAAGATTGACCAAGCTGTGACAGAGGTGGACGTTCTCTTTGGTGTGGATGCCGTTGACCCACGACCACAATGGACTCTCATCCGATCACCGCTCCAACTTAACGCTCAATCGAATGTACCGGTTGCAAGGCTAAGCGTACTCCGTGGCAGGGCCAAGCCGAGACCAGATGCTCGGGCGCCTTTGAGAGTCAGGGAGGATGGCAAATTCAAGATTGTCCAGATCTCTGATACGCATATGGTTACTGGTGTCGGGGTTTGCAAGGATGCTGTTGATGCGCGTGGGAATCGTCTGCCAGAGAGCGAAGCTGACCCACTTACGGTAAACTTCATCGGAAAGATCTTGGATGCCGAAAAACCAGATCTTGTGGTTCTCACTGGAGATCAGTTGCACCACGATATCTCCGACAGCCAATCCGCACTCTTTAAGGTGGTTGCCCCTATCATCGAGCGTTCAATTCCATTCGCAGCTGTCTTTGGCAATCATGATAGTGAGGGCATCCACGCACTATCACGTGAGTAACTTCTTTCATATGGTGGCCAATGCACGGAGCTAGCGGTCGACAACACACTCGGAGTCGTTGCACTCTAGCAAACGGTGTAGAACGCTTTGCTCCGCAAGATAGCAATTCCAATGGCTGGGTCTTGGCAATGATAACTATACATTCTTGCTGACTAGATTACAGGCACAGCACAAATGTCAATATTTCAAAACCTGCCCTTAAGCCTCTGCGAGTCAGGCCCAGAGCAAATCGACGGCATAGGCAACTACTACCTTCAGGTCTTGGCTCCTGCTCCGTCACAGCTCCCGTTATCGACTTTGTATTTCTTGGATTCGCACGGTCAAGTACCGAGCAAGATCTTCAATCCCCACTATGAACCTATCAAGCAAAGCCAAATTGACTGGTTCGTGAGCGCTTCCCAAGCGCACCGAAACGCGCGTGAGAAGGACGATAATGACAACCGCTTTCATCTGTCTTTAGCTTTTTTACACATCCCTCTTCCTGAGTTCGGAGATCGCCGTCTCAGTATACGCAGCGGCTACCGGAGGGAACCGACCGAGAGCCCTAGCTTCAATTCCCATTTCTATGACGCTTTGGCCAAAGAAGGCATATCAGCATTAGGCTGCGGGCACGATCACGTAAATGACTTTTGTGCTCTGCTGCCACAACGAATTCAGCAGAATGGCGATAAACCCCCTCAACCTGGCCCTTGGCTATGTTATGGAGGTGGCAGTGGGTTCGGAGGATATTGTTCGTATGGCAGAAAGCGATTTCACCGACGAATGCGGGTATGGGAATTCGATACGAGAATCGGGAGCTTGAAGACTTGGAAGCGGGTCGAATATGCCGTGGACAGAGTTGATGAGCTGGTACTTGTGGAAAGTGGAGCAGTGGTTGACATCCGTGGAGAAGAAGATGAAGGCAGACGCTGTGTAGTGTCGCACCAGGTGTTCATCATTTTTGTTCTCTTCTTCTTCCTTTTGATGTCTGCGACATTTCTTCCCTTTTGAAGTCGAAACTTGAGGGATCGAAGGAGCTCTGGAGTTAGTTGAAGCCGATATCGCTACGTGATTGTAGCAAATAGCATAGGCAGACTGCCAGGTAGCCATAAAGTTCTTCATCATACCCGGGCAATCTATGGGTTCACATATGGGAGTCGTTAATGTGAACGACTACAGTTGCGTAATCCTAGTGATGGGCATGGCAGCCTTTCATTTAATTTTTGAGAAGGAAAAAGAAAAGAGCAATGTGCATAAGGGAACACATTTTAAAGCACGCGCTACCTTCGGTACAACTTTCTCAGTTATCTGAATAACACGACAAAGTAAATACAAATATGTGACCATGAAAACACACCTAGTCGTTATTGAATCAGTTCCTTCCAGCAGGATGTATATATTTCAGGCTTCTCCGATTCCTATCAGCTCTCCTATTTCTCTTCGTATAGTATTGGCATCATCCTCCCGGCCCCAATTTCGAAGCCAACCCTCCAGAACATTCATGAATTCAAGGACCCAAGGATGTTGTATTCCCCGCTGATCCACAATCATTCTTATCGCCTCTCGCATAGTCTGCTCTGCAACTAGAGCCTTCCCTTGATTGAATTGACTGCGAGAAACGATTTTCTTACATTCTATCCTCTCGAAATTTCTCTTAGCATATATTTCATATTCTTGAAGCAGAGAAAGGACTTCCTGCGCCATCTTCTCGGCATCGTCATGACGTCCTTGTTTGTTCAAATTGTGCGCTAGGTTGAGCATCACCCGCGGGGTGGGAATTCTCGGGATGCTATTAAATTGAGCAAGGACATCTCGAAGAAGCCATTCTTCTTCAAGGTAATTCGTAAACCCGTACACACGCTTTATGTAGTCGAGACGAATAGACACAACGAGTCGACCAAATGTTCCGAGTTCGCTCTCAAAAGTATCTATAGTGCATTTCCAAATCTGTGCCATGGCCTGGTCAAGAGACTCCGAGTCAAGTTCTCCAAGTAGCCGATATATTTGACCCCAAGGATGCCCCTCCATGGTGGCTTTTGCGGACATTCTTTTGATGAAGTCACGGAGAAAGAGAGCTACATCAGGTAACCCGGTTTGTATGAGATGGATGAATACTTCGAGAAAGCAGGCCAGGGTTCGAGGATGCTCGGCTCGAAGAATTTTTTCGACAAGAGCAGAGGCTTTGGAGAGTGCGTGGCGGAACTCCTCGTGCGAATTCCTTTCTGCGAACATGGTAGCAGTAAAGCAATAAGAGTCGAAATCGTTACATAGCTCGTTTTGTAACTCGGTCCCATCTGAATTGAGGAGGGTCCCGTGGTCGTCTGAGAACATGTTTCGACAAGAGTTTTCGAAATACACCTTGATAGCATGGAAGAAATTCTCAGCAACAAACAGAGCCTTGGGTGGAGACGGTGAATGAAACACTCTGGAGCGGTCAGAGATCAATCCTTGGATGTCATCACGATTGGAATGGAAAACAAGCTGGTTATCGGCGAATGGGGCTGCAGGTTTCCATGTCGTGGAGATGAGTGCGGTATTTTGACTAAAATACGGTATGAAACCTTCGCACTCTTCGCTCTGCTGCTGTCTCTCTCGCAGTCCCTGGTCCGATTGATTTGTGTCATGGTTTATATTGTATGATAGAGTCGGATCCACAGGCTGCTCCAATGCCTCATAGTTGACATGGTTCAACGCTGGAGACTGTTGACTCTCCATTGTCGATTGGGGTGAAGCCAAAGTGAGGCTCTGCGTTGAAGAATATCCAGTATCGTGTGCTAGGGGATGACTATCAGTGATTTGTTTCTCTCTGGCAACGAGATCGTGGCATGACTGGGCCGTGGGAAGTGATGGTCTCTGAGTCCTCGTATCTGTTCTCTGTGGCTTCTCTGATGATGTCTCCTCCCTGGCTGATTTTCTTTTCTGCAGTCCTGGTGTGCTTTCGCGTCAATCAGTCTAAAACACAGCGGCAATGGGCATGACACTTACGTTCTAAATCTCTTGCATTGCTGGTCGTTTGCGTTGAAGTTGGCAGAATTAATTGTCCATGCGACTGTCCTGAAACGGGCAGCGATGCTGTTGCAAGTGTGAACTCTGTGTTCGGTGATGTTTGGAACAAAGTTGACTGTATTCTACCCGGAGTTCTTCGGCTTGGGGGCTGGAGATTGGCAGATTTCGATGGCGCTTCTCGATTGCCATTCGATGATGAAGAAGCTGGATCTGATGTACCGAAAGAGCTGAGATCCAAGACCTCAAATCTAAGGTTGTGAGCCGCCATAGAGCCATCAGCTGAAATGGCGTGGACTGCGTAAACATTTTGAATTGATTGGGATACCCGGTCCAGCGGGTAACCAAGTGCATTGCAAATCTCCTCAATACTAGACTAGTCAGCCTGGCTTGACATCAATGACTGGAATGCATACGAGATCTGATTGGCTGTAATGGTACACGTGCTGAGCAAACAGCTGATGAGACCAGGGATAGTGTATTTGGGTCCCAGACAGTCACAGTAGTCATGCCCAACGAAATCATTCGATTTCAGATGGTCGAGAAGTAAAGGTATGTTGTTTTCGTAATGAATGCTTTTCAGATTGTTGATGGAGAGCGCACCTGTAAGATCCTAAGCTGAAGCCTCCGCGAACAGGTTCGGAAGACGCACCAATAAAGAATAATTCAGTGGCCCGATAAATCGTCCAGCCATTGTCAACCAACTTGTTAAAGATCTCGTTGATCCGCGAGGCGCCATTCAGTATCTTCTTGCGGTCCTTCTCGTTGGTTGCGATATGCCCAATAACCCTGTCAATTTCGTGGAAAGGGACATGCCTTCTCTTCAGGACCTGGCAGTATGAAAGTAGAATCAGAGCTTGGAAGAGCGCGAACGATCTCTGGAGCTCGGCGTTTGCCAGTGACTTTTTTGTGAGCAACGCCAGTCTTTCCGCAAGATGGACCAATTCGTCTCCTGAGTTTGCGTCTTCGTACGATGCCTCTCTCCTGATATCCGCGACATTACCAAAAGCTCGGACCACACTTTCATACTGCTCTACAGTCTTCAGGTCAAGCTCAATCTGCCTCGTCCGCCATTCAGAAGCCTTTGGAGCTTTTTGCAGAAACCAACTTAGGGCCGCCTCGGCTGTTCGTAACCTCGTTTTTTTTGGTTTTTGGCGGTCGCGTTAAAGGCGAAGATTTTCGTTCGGGGAAGGTTGGACCACACCGTCTGGATGGTATCAAAACCACTCGACCATCTGGCAAGTCTTTCAGGCTCCCGTCGAAGCCATGGCAATTTTCACAATGCTCGCGTAGATGGTCAAAGAGGCTCTGTTGAACCAAAACGAAATCACCCATCGTCGTTTCTTCATCTGCTTCAATGCACAGGGTTTGCTGTGGGTAGAAAAGCCTTTTCCCAACTGGCGCTATTCCATTTTGGCGGTCCACTGCTTCGCCAGCTGAAAGTGGCTTATGTCGAGACTCCCTTCGCGGCGCATGTACTGATGCCATAGCAAACCGGAAATGCAGCGGATTGGTAAAGAGTTCGTTAAAGATGCACTGGTTTATTACATAATTGCCGAGGCAACCTTCAGTTCCTCTTAGCGTGCCCTGCGTCCTTTAGAGCGTACTGCATTCCCATTCCTCTATCTTTGCAGTAGCTCATGAAGCCGTGTCCTGCACGGGCTATGTTCAGTATCGGGAAGGGAAAACGATGTGGAGAGGAGACTGTCAATAGAGCTAGTAAGGGCTCATTGAGATAGGAATAGGTATGTAACAGTCCTTCTCAGCTCAAAACATCATCGAGAAGCTCTCCAGATCTTGTCTCATAACCATACAAAGCACCTCTCAACACTCCACTCGCTTTCCGGATCTTTGCCCTTGGGAGTTGCTTCACTGCTGAGATAATGGCGTCAACAGATGTTGTTCCAAAACCGCCCACCTCTCCGCGACCGCCAGACACTCCTCCCGGTAGCCCTGCGTATACGCCTCCGGACGGCCCAGGCGTGCACGTACCCCCTCAAGTCGGTAGCATCGACCATTTCGAGCATGCTGTCGAGAAGCTGGTCCGAGCATTAGAAAAAGTGGACGCCAGGAATAAAACCGAAGGTGCTGGGCTTGAGGCCACGAAGCACGTTAAAGCTGAGAAGCCAAAGATTCGAGCCTCGAAGCTGGAGTATAAATTGATCGATGAAGTGTACGTTGGCTAGTCTGTGGCTACGATTTTGCTAACATCACCCTTCCAGCTGGGATGATGGTACATCCAAGTACAAAATCGTGGACTCGGCAGCACTGCCTGAAGAGGTGACCGACCTCGACGAGTATATGTTTGTCGTCCGTGCTCGAACCGGTAAGTAGATGGAAAACGGGCACGTTTTAATGCTAAGGTCGAAAATCCAGAAAAGGGAGCCTCTGAGCAGGTATTCTACGTCGATGTCAAATCCTACGCACTGAGAGACGTCTTGAGGATCGTCCTGCGAGACGTGCACGGGCTCTCCCTTGGAGAGGACAAAATCACTGTATGATTCCACTTCATCTGCTCAGAACGGAATCTAATAATCGAACAGCTTGAGCGAAACCTGTTATATCACTACATCCCGGAACTCGAAGTCTATCGAACAGAGCTCAAAGACCATACTAACAGTGATGGGAAATTGAAACATCTCAGTTTGCTAGTGGAGTACATCCGTGCTGCCAATATTTTGACTTCGTCCCGTCTTGCATCGCTTCTCAAAAACCGCGAGATCACGTACGACTTGCTCTGGGCTTTGTTCAAGCCAAATATGGACATCTACACAACCATTCTCGACGCCGAAAAGCCAGCTTGTTGCAGGTACGACTCCGGCAAGGAGAGGACGACAACCGCCGGAATTACATACTTCCACGTGGATTGTCGCCTGTTAGACTTTAACGGGCAGTTGTTTGGCGAGGTGTCGACGGCACTGGGAATCGGAAAATTCCCAGGGGCGAAGCGAATTGACAGGCTTGAGGCCTTTCCACTCGAGTTTCATGCGCACCAGCAAGAAATGAGGGAATATTTTATAAGGTGTGGTCGACAATTCGTCTCCCTCATGGGCCAACATCATGTCCAATATCGTGGCAATGCCTTCTACATAGAGAAGGGCGACTACGTTGAAGTCCCTGTGGACAGTCGCATCATGGTTGATGTGGCTTACTTCCGCAAAATCAATCCGAACTACACCCGGCCGCATATCAACGAATTGGCCAGGCCGAGCTCATCGAACAATACCGGTATTCTCTTCTTCTCTGACACCGAAGCAGAAGGAGTCAAGACTAATAGCCTTGATACGACAACTATGAGCGAAGGCGACCTGATGATCTGCAGCCAGACGGTTTATGGATGGAGCTTTGGCAATAAACGGTGGCGTAAGCCTTCTTCCTCTGAACGCTCTAGGAAATGGAGCTTTGCTAATAATGCGAAGTGGAGTTTGTGGTCAACGATATCACGATATCACGGAGATTGTCTGGAACCCATCTTCTTTCGACAATCTCGCGATTCCCGCCACGAAGAAGAAGGTTATCACTACCCTCGCGAAGGCTCACATGTCCCGCGCATCCGACAATGTGATCGACGACTTTGTGGAGGGAAAGGGCCAAGGTTTGATAACACTTCTGCAGTACGAATTCTGGCGCTTGGTCCTTTCCCATAGACTGACACCACACTTCCAGTGGTCCCCCCGGAGTAGGCAAGACCTTGACCGTGGAAGGACTGTCCGAATATCTTCAGAGGCCGCTCTACGCGGTACGTCTTACTTCTTCTTTTACCTGGTCCTTCTGACTTTCCAGATATCTGCCGGGGAACTTGGCCAGGACGCGAAGGTGCTTGAGGAGCAGCTGTCGACCATCTTTCGCCTTGCTCATCATTGGAAGGCCATCCTCCTTCTTAATAAAGCCGATATGTTTGTGTAGTCACGCTCTCCCAACAACCCACATAACGCTCTCGTGTCGGTGTTCTTGCGCACACTTGAGTACTATCGAGAGATCATAATCCTTACGACCAATCGCGTCAAGGATATTGACGATGCGATTCAGAGCAGAATCTCAGTGGCATTTAATACTTTTATATTTTCTATAAATATATTTTATATAAAAAGTTATTTAACTACTTTTTAGAAAGTAGATAATTTAACTTTCTAATATTTTAATAGAAGCTTTAAAAATTACTTTATTTAGAAATAAATTCTAATATATTTTTATTATTATTAAAAGACTATAGAAAAATATAATAAAATTTAGAAAAATATATATTAATATAATTTATAGAAAAGCTAGTAGATACGGTAATAAAAATTTAAATTTTAATATTATAATATCTATTTATTGATATATAAAAAATATATAAATACTATATAAAAATAGTAATTTTAGATAGAAATTTTTTTTAACGAATAGTATAAATATATTGAAAAATTAACTATAATATTTATCAAATAGAAAATAGAAAATCTTTTATTAAATTATTATCTATATAACTTTTTCGATAGAAATTATATTTCTCCGATTATTATATAAAAAAAAATTTCTTTAATCTATTAACGAAATCTTTAATTATAAAAATTAGATATTATAATTATAATATAGTAATAATTTCTTTCTTTTATATTTTAATAAAGTTTTTTTTATCTATTTATTTATACTACCGAATATATAAAATATAATTTTTTTTCGCGTTTATATTTAATAGACCGATAATAGTTTAGTTATTGATTTTAGTTTTGGTGTCCGGTAAACCAATAGTTCGATAAATAAATCAAACGTTAAAATACTAGTATCGAATATACGGTAATAAAATTTATATTCTAGTTCTATTAATATAAATAACGGTTTTATAAAATTTTTATTTAAATTTATTTAGTAATATATTATATCTTTCTACCGATAGTTTAACTAATATAAAGATTTATATTAATAAATATATCTCGTAGTTATCGTTTCTTTTTTTTTTTTACTAGTAATATAAACCTCTCGTAAGTACTATAATTAACTAGAACCTTTTACGTATATATATACTCCTATAATAACTATATTATAGCTAAACTAGACGGTAGTATATTCGTAATAACGATATCTACCTTCGACGACGTCGACTATCTCGTTATAACTAGAGTAACCTATTTTAACTTCGAAAAAAATCTTTTTTTTACCGCCTTTAAAACGCGCTTTCCGACTTTTTTATTTTCTTTTAATTTAATTAACCGGGTAAAACTTCTAGCCGTAATAGCTAGTATACTAGCTAGCGACCCTATAGCTAACGACTTTTTTAAAGCTACGTAAACTAAAAAGTATTTTAATAATTTAGTAAAACGTTTAGATATAGATAATATAATAAATATAATCGAAACGAAAATTATTAATAATTGCTTTATATTATAGTAGATAGATATAGCGGAAGTATTAGTATTTTATAATTACTTATAATATCGAGAAAAAAATAGTAGAAGATTTATAATTTATATAGTAAAAGATTCGTAATCGCGAATAAAAAAAGAAATAGTTAAATAGAAATAATTAACTACGTTATAAATTTTGTCTAACGAACTATTTTAGCTATAAAAATTTCTTTATACGTAAAATATAATAATCGTTACCGTATATAACGATAATGAAATATATATATAAATTCTATATAATTTCAAATAGAAATTTTTTAAAAAAGAATAGATAATAGTAATAATTCTAGATAGTTATTTATAGGATATTTATAGAATAGAATTTTAGTAACTTTTAATAAACCTTGAACAAATATAATTTAAATAAATAATATTTTTCAAACGTTTAAATAGTTATATAAAAAAATACTATTAAATTTTCCGAAATATTAACGTATAGTAATAAAAGTTCTTTTTATTAATAAATTTTAATTATAGTATTTAAATTTAGAAATAGATTTTTAGCTTCTTTTCTAATAATAGATAATAGAAAAAAAAATAGTATTTTAAAGTAATTTATAGATTAATAAAATCATATTTAAAATAATATTAAATATAGATATTAAAAGAAATAAAAATAGTTTATTCTATCTCTAATGATATATATTATATACTAGCCGAATAAAGTCTTTATTTATTATTATAACGCTAGATATTACCGGCTAACAAATTATTCGCATTATATAATCTACTTTTAATATTTTGATAGTTAAAAGATTTTTATATATTTAATTATTAATAGTTTTTATTTTAACTTTTTAGTATTTCTATCGACTTTAGTTTACTCGGAAACAAATATTAATATATCCAAAAATAATAGATAATATTAGTAAATAAATTTAATATTTTATAAAAATAAACCCAAAATACTATTATATATTTTCCTCTATATATTTCGTCGAAATGAAAGATTTAAAATAATAGATCAGAGATTAGAGATTATAATAAATTATAAATTTTAAAAATACTATAAAAAACTTTTTAAAAAAGTAAAATATACTAATATTTATCTTTTTCTATAAATATAGTAATATTTTTAAAAAAAGTATATTTTATAATAATATCTATATTAATTAAAATAATAAATATATTAACGGTATTAAATATTATAAAATCGCTAAGTTCTCTTTATTATATTATTATCGATTGTAAAAATCTCGTTAAACTAATCGATTTAAATATAGTCTACTAGATTAAAATTATATTATTTAACTATTATCATTTCTAATATTTCTAGATAATACGGTTTTAAATATTAAGATTTTAGTTAAATCCGAAAAAATATAGAATTAATTATCGAAAAACGGATATATTTTTATTTAATCTATAAAAAAGAAAATGGAAATTAATATAACTAAAATTAACACTAATACTATATTTATATATTAGTTAATATTCAATTGATATTACCGATAATATATAAAATAATAATAGATCAAAGTTAAAAAATTACTTTTTATCTTTATTTTATAATATTTAGATATTCCGAATATATAATATTAAATAGTCGACTTCGTAAAAAATTAAACGTTAGAATTATATTAATTAAAGGAATTTGAACGTTTAATCTAGCCGTAATTTTAAACTATTAAAATATATATTATTTATAATTTTATTACTTTATATTAATTTATTACTTTTACTATATTTATATTAAAATCCTATAATAAAAACACCTATCTATATAAATATTAAAAGTTAAATTGGTATATTTATTATTAGTAATAAAATACTTCGGATAATTATTATTTATAAATTAGAATATTATAGTAAAATTAGAATATTACTAAAATATATTAGATATACGAAATATTTAACTAATATAGAAAAGTATTGAAATAGATTTAAAAATTTTATATATAAATACTATAGTATATATATATACTAGTATATATTTACTATTAAATTATATAATAATTTCTTTATTTAAATAACTAAAATCAAGCTATAGAATCTAAATAATATCTAAGAAATTATTTATATAAAATCCGAAAACTATAATAGTTAATATTTATTTTATTATTAAAAAATGAAATTATATTTAATAGGAAAATATTTACTCGTCTTTTTTATTTATATTAATCTAAAGCTATAATAGTAATATAAATTTCTATTAAAAATCGGTTTATATTATAGTAGGTTCCGAAAATATCGATAAATATTAAAAAGGATATAAATAGATATTTTTAAAAAATTAAAAATTCTATTTAAAACCGTCTATATATTACTAGTTCTAGCTTTTTACAAATAGATAATAATAACTATAAACGATTTAATTTAACTATTATCGGTATAATTATATTTCGTATAATAAAATAAATAGAATATTTAACTAATAAATTTATTATAGACTTTTTAAATCGTTTATTAAAATAAATATTTTTAATCCTATCTATAATATAGCTAGAAAATAGAAGATAGAAATCTTTTTCGACTAGAAATAATTTTTTAGAACTACTATCGGGATAAATAGGATTTAGCTTTCTATTTAATTTAAAAATAGCGCTATTATAAAATTTTTAACTATATAAAATTTTTAATCTATTAGAACTAATTATAACATATTTACTAACGATATAAATTTTATTTAAATAAAATCGAGATTCGATCTAATATAAATATAAATTATCTATATAATTAAAAGAAACTATATTTAAAAAAAATAGATAATAAATTTTAATATCTAGTAAACTTTCTAGAATAAAATCGAATTAATATAAAATAAACTATTAAATAGTATAACTCGGTTAAAATATCAATAAAGTATCTAAAACTAATATATATCTTATCTATAAATTAATTAAAGGAAAAAATAAATCGAAATAGTTTTACTAGATTAAAAAAATATATGAATATCTATTAATTTAACCCCTTGTAGAGCCTCTGTCCGAGGTTATAATTGAGTCATTATACATGTGCGTTTCATCACCGTAGTTTTTGTACGGCAATAACAGTTGTTGCTTGTGCAGCAAAGAATTTTCGCAGTTAAAAGAAGCAGTCAACTAAGGTTTACAGCGGATTCCCTCACACCACTTCGAAATACGCACGATTATAAGCCACTAATATAGCTTCCAGGACTACCTGCTAGGCAGTAATATTATCTTTTATCTTCGTTACTTCGTCCTCGTCTATAGTCGTATCTGAATCCAGACGGCCTACTAACCTATCCAGATACTCGACGACTGCTAGTTTAACTATTAGCTTAATAGCCAGCTTAGATTCCTGCTCGAATTTTAGTAGGATAAGGGCTCCTACTAGAAGTCTAATATAGTCGCTAAAGCTATACGGCTCCGGCGGATTCGGAATATAAGGCTTTAGCGTCGTATTTAGGATTACCGGATCCTAGGATTCGAAGTCCGTTATAGTAGACGGACTAGCGAGGACTCGGTCGACGTAATCGAGTAGCTCGAATTCGGCGGTTTTAAGCTCTATTTCTTTAAATTAGAAAGATATAATCGTAGTTATAGTATTAGTAGAGGTTCTATATATATCAGCCTGCAGCCTGGGCTGTTACGGAAGATACGTACGTTAGATACGATAGTAGGTACTAGTAAAAGAAGACGAAGAAGAAGCGACTGTAAGGTATAGATATATACGAAAATTCTACTACTATTTTAAGTAAACTATAGGAGCTTATACTACGAGCGTATTACGGAGCAGATTCGAGTTAATTTTATATAGTTCTTTGGTTTAAGTTAATTAGACTGGGATACTAGTTCTTATACCGTATATTCAACGCTAGCGTACTAATACTGAAGTGAATTGCTTACGGAACCGACGGTTAACCGGGTACCAAAAAACCAAATAAAATAATCTATTAATTTAATAATAACTTTTCTGTCAAAATTTTCTATTTTTTTTTACTAGAAATTATAGTAGATAACTTTTAAATTTTAAAATTAAAAACTCGCCGTCGTAAAAGTGGTAGTAGTAATTAACTTTTAGAATACTTTTTAATATTACTATAAATCGAAATAAAATAGTAATTTTATTAAAATTTTTTAGAAAATTTGAAACTTTTATAAAATATATATATTAGTAATCTATAATTCTATTTATCTTAAACTATTTAGTAAATCCTATTCCAAATTATAAAAGCCGATTCTTTAATTAATAATAGGGAATTTCTTAAAAACTATTTAAAATAATAGTTATAAAGCTTTTTTTTATTAGTAGAAATCACTATTTAATTTTAAAAGATTTAAATTATTAAATAGTTCATTTAATATTATCTAGATTTCTATTATTTTTATCATTATACTATTTTCAGAAATTAGTTTATTTTATTTATATTTCGGCTTTTTCGATTTCTAGTTATTTTCTAATATCGCTATTTTTATTAGAAGTTTAAATTAGATAATTATTAGTAGATATATTCTTAATAGCATTTAAAAGATTATTAGTAATAGATAAAATATTCTAGAATAAATAGTTCGCGGATAGAAAGAAATTATATATATAGATAAAATATATTCAATCTTTAATTATCTATTACTAATAAAAGATTTCTATAATTATTATTTTTATTTTAAATATAGTAAAATGTATTTAAATATATCATAAAATGTTTTTATAAAAAGAGTAGATATTAGTTCTAAAATGATTTTTTTATAAACCGTTTTCGTTTAATTTAAAATTCTTCCGGATACTATAACGAAAATATAAAATCTATAGAAAATAAATCGAATATACTATTCTATCGCTATAAACTAGATACGATAAAATATTATACTATAGTTTCTAAAATTTATAGATAGAAATAAATAGAAATATAAAGTAGAAAATATTAAAATATCGATAGTATTAAAAAAATAGAGATTAAAATTTTACAATTTATAAATAATTACTAATTATTATTAGTATATATTTCTAAAGTTAACCGAAAAATAGTAATTTACTATATAAATTTATGAATTTTAGAAAGATTTAATATAATAGCTACTAGAATATAAAATTTTAAAAATTAAAACGTAGAAATATTAAAATAATAAAATACTAATATTTTAAAAATAATAATCTTTAAATTTAAACGTTTTAAAACTATCCTATTACTAATTTTACCGGCGTTATAAAATCTCGCGAGCGCTATATATAAGTAGCTCGAAAAGTTTTAGTAAAAATAGAATAAAAATAGATAATTAAAGCTATTTTGGAAATTTTATAATATATTTTATTATTTTAAAATTATATGGATAATTTTATATTAAATTATTAAAATTTTCGTTTACGTATAATATTAACTATATATTAGAATATAGTATCGGAGATATATTTATAAAGTCGAAAATAGAATTTTCGTCTAATTTTCTAATATTCTAGTCTATATATCGCCGCCTTTATTTATTATATTCTAGATTTCCTAAAATTATTTTCTAGTTTACTAGTAATATTATATATAAATCTATCTATATTCCTTTAAAAAGATATTCGTTTATCTACTTTAATTTTTTTTTTAAATCTTTATTATAGTTATTAGCTATTTATAAATACTTTCTATTATTAAATCTTTTTTTATAGTCTATAAATTATTATTTTAATTTTACTATATTATAATATCTAGAGAACTAAAATTATTTATACTAGCTATTTATTTAGACTGGTCACTTCGGGTCGGGTTCCTATCGAACTGTCGAGAACCCGATCCGATTTTAGCGGATCGAACCGGTTCGACTCGCTAAGCGATTAGGTCCGGATCGAATCTAGATTAAATTCGGGTACCCGCTAAATCTTCTATATATAGAATAAATCTATATATTTTAATTTTTTAAATATATATAATAGATAATATATTAAACTTATATATTTATATTTACTAGGAGGTTTCTAGCTAGCGTAGTTAATTAATTAGAATTTTTTAATTAAACCGATATAATTTTTATACTAGAGTTATACTTTTATACTAGGATTTAACTCTAAGATCTTATTTTAGTAGGTCGAATCGAATTAGCTAACCCGAGTTCGAAACCCGGCTAGATCGGGTTATATTTTCGTCTAACTCGACTCGAATCGGATCGGGTTAATCAATTCGGATTCGAAACCCGACCCGACGGCCAGTCTATATTTATTATTATAAAAGAATATTTTATTATAATAAAAAAAAATAATCTTAATATCTAGTATTCGAAATCGAAAAATAAAAGATAATTGATAGTTAACTATCTATAGTAGATTCTAAAAAATAAAAACCTTTATTCTAATTCTAGTAAATAGATTTCTATTTAAATTTCTCTCAAGTTAATAAAAGAAACGAAGCGGCTAATAGAATTAATATTAATAACCGGAAAAAATTATTAAATCCTATTTTTTTCTTTTTATTTTCTTTCGTCTCGATATTAACTAAATAAACAAAAATAAACTTTTATTTTAAAGACGCCGAATATAATTATAAATTTAAAAAAATAACTTTAATAAAAGGTTGATTTTATTATCTAGCTAATTTAATTAGTTTTTTACTATTTATCTACTAGTATATTTTAGCTTTATACTAAAATAACTTCTATTTACGTTAGTAGTACTAGTAATAAATCTAGTAAATATAGATATTCTATATAATTCTTTTCTTTAACATAGTTAATATATATTATAGTCAGTTTCTATATTAAATAATATTATTAATAAATTAGATTAAAATAATAATAATAATAATAATAATAATATTAGGAAAAAACCGTTACTAAAAATATTTAAAAAGTTTAAAAAAAATTAAATAACTATACTATCCGTATTAGCCGATAAAAATAAAAATCTTTAGAATATCGGTTCGAAAAAATTTCGGTTTACTAATAAATTTCTATTAAAGTTAATAGAATTTAAAAATAATAGTAGAATTTATTTTCTATTATATTTTAATTTAGATAATATATAATATTTAATCTCTAATATATAAAGTCCGGATATTTAAAAATATAACTAGAAATAAAATATTAATAAAATTAGAAGTTAATAGAATATTTCGAATTAGAATTAATTTCGATTAAAAATATAATTATAGATATTTCTTTTAAATAAAGTAATATATTTTTATATTAATTATTTATAAAAAAATATAAAATAATATTTTATAAAAGACGAAATATTTATAATTATCTAAAGTACTAGTTATAAATAGTTCGTTTTTATATTTATTTAGTTCTATTTTTTTTTATCTTTCGCCTAAATTTTTAACTTCGTTATATCTACTATTAATATTATCGGCATAGCTATAAAATTAGAAAAGATCTTTTATTTAATTAATTTGGTTTTGATTTTAATATCCGATAAACTAGTGGTTCGGTAAGCAAATTAAATATTAGTATACCAATATTAAATATACGGTAGTAGAATTTATATTCTAGTTTAATTAATATAAATAACCATTCTTTCTATAGAATTTTAATTTAAATTTACTTAGTAATATAATATATCCTTCTACCGATAATTTAATTAACGTAGAAATTTTTATAGATAAATATACCTCGTAGTTATCGTTTCTTTTTCTTTTACTAATAATATAAATTCTATAGTATCTAAAACTCTTTACGTACGTATATATTTCCGTAATAGCTATACCGTAGCTAAATCAGACGATAATATCTTTCTATATCCGTAATAACTATATCTATCTTTAAAGACGTCGACAATCTCGTTATAGCTAGAGTAATTTATTTTAACTTCGACAAAAATCTTTTTTTTTATCGCCTTTAAAATATACTATCCGACTTTTCTACCGCCTTTTAATCTAATCGACCGAGTAAAGTTTCTAGCCGTAGTAACTAGCGTACTAACTAGCGACCTTATAGCTAGCGACCGTTTTAAAGCTATATAAGCTAAAGAAAACCTTAATAGTTTAATAGAACGTTTAGATACAGATTATATAATAAATATAGACGAAGCTATAACTATTCGTAATTACTTTATTTTATAGTAGATAGATATAACGGAGATATTAGATACTTATAATTGTTTATAACGTCGAAAAAAAAATAGTAGAGAATTCGTAATCGCGAATAAAAAAGGAAATCGTTAAATAAAAGTAATTAACTACGCTATAAATCTTGCCTAACGAACTATATATCTTTAGCTATAAAAATTCCTTTATACGTAAAATATAATAATCGTTGATTTATATAACGTTGAGAAAATATATATATATGAAAATTCAATATAATTTTAAATAGGAATCTTTTAAAAAAAACTAAAATAGATTTTTTATATATTTTAAAATATATTATAAATTTTATTTTTTTAGTAATAATAAATTTTCGTACTAATCCGACATCTATAATTTTAGATATTTTCGCTAATTTCACTACTAAAATTAAACTAATATTTAATTAAAAAACTAGTTCTAAAATTTTTATCTATTTCAATATAGTCGGAAAATAATCTTCGTCTAATTTAATACTAGTTATAAAAAAAGATTAATAAATTAGAAAATATAATATTATTTATACTGATTTGGATTATAATAAAAATTAGATTTAGATTAGGCTTTTTTCTATAAATATTAACTTCGATAATATAGTAGATAAATAGTATTAATAGATAAAAGATTATAAAAAGTTTTCAAAACGTTAAATTAATTATAAACGTATTTATAAAAATATAGACAATTATTATAAAATTATAGAATATAATAATAATAATAATATTAAAATATAAATATTATTACCGTAAAATATTATTATAAATATAGAATCTTTTTTATTCATATTATTTTTTCTATAAAAATATAAATCTAATATAAAATAGACTGCCGTCTAGACTATTATATAGATTGGTTTCGTATTTTTATCTAATTTCTTTTATCGATATTTAAAAAATAGATATTAGATGGATATTAGATAGATATTAGATAGATAAAAGGACTATTAATATTACTATTTTATATAAAACTTTAGTTATTTCTATTACAATTTTAATATAGACAGTATATTGAAATATTCTAAAATAATTAAATATTATAATTTATTTTATTTACTTTCTTTTCTTTTCTATTAATATTTCCCGGATATATTTAATTTTCGTTTTCAATTTTTTAGAAAAAAATCTGTTTTCTATATAAAAAAAAAAAGAAAAAAGAAGTATTTTAACGTCATTTATACGTCGAAAAATAATAAATTAAATTCAAAGTAGTTTATTAATTTATATAGCAATAGTTTATTCAAATATACGGAATATAATATAGTTAGCGACGATTTTTACTATATAATATATAAATCGCTATCGGATTTTAATAGTTTAGCGTTTATTTATACTATTACTATTATTAATATACATTTTTATAGTTTATAGTTAATTTCAATAATAAGATAATTATAAATCAAATATAACTCCTTTTTTACGGTAATAATATTTTAATCTATTATTAACGTAGTTTTTTCTAGAATATATATCCAATTATACGATAGTAATCTAATAAAAAATTGTTTTCAATTTATATTAATATAAAACGACTATTCGTTCGTTATTAATATTATTATTATAGAACTATTATTTTAAAATTATAGATATTCTATAGTTATTCGATATATTTTATCGCGAATATAGATTCTAAATCTATTGATATTAAATATTAATTTTTATCTATTATATATTAGTATATTTAATTATTAATTTTAACTTCTATCTAATAGAATATTACCTTAAAAACTATGAAAATATTTATTTTTAATCGAAATTTTTTACTAGATTTTAATTAGATTCGTTATTCGAAGATTTTAGAATTTATATTAAATAAAATCTATAGAGATATTAGTAGTTAAAATAATATTATTTATAAACTAAAGCGTCCGAATAGATTTTTCTAATCTATATATCTATATTTTACTAGTATTTTCTATCTATTCCATTTTATAACTATAAATACTATAGACTATTTTTAAAATATAGCTATATTACAAATATCATCGCGTAGTAGAAATATATTTTATTTATCGATATATCCGAAAGATCGAAAAAGTTATAGAATTAATAATTAGTATATCTATTAGATCTAATAGTTCGAAAGAATTTATTATATTTTAAATATTATATCGTAGTCTTAATTCGATAATATCTAGAAAATGAAATTAATAGTTAGATATATAAAATATTATAATAAAAAAAGAATCGATTTTAGAAAAATTATAGTAGATTTCTAATTTATTTATATATTATATATATTATAAAATTCGTCAAAATTTTATTTAAATATATCTTTTAGATTTTATAATATTATTTATATCGGAATATTATCTAATATCTAAAGCCTTTAAAAACTATCGAACGTTATTACTATAGCTTCTATAATATTTCTAATATAATTTCCCGTAATTTTCAATATCGCGCTACTATCGAAAAAAATTATTAAATTATATACGATATTTAAAAAGAAAAAAAAATATAAAAATAGAAGAAATAGTAGTAAAAAAAGAAAAAAAAAGGAAAGAAAAAAGAAAAAATTAGAAAAAAGAAAAAGAAATAATAGAAAAGAAAAAGAAATAATAGAAAAGAAAATATAATTTAGATAAAAGACTATAGAAAGTATCTAATAATATTTCCGATTTTTCTTTTAAATCTAACCGCTATATATAATTATATATATATCGATAGTCGCCGTCTTTCTAATTATAGCCCGCCGGGGTCTAGATATATAGTAATTAGATAGTAATAACGAATATCCGGATTTAAATTTACGTATCCGAAAAGATATAAAATATTATATTAATTAAAATAATTATTGCGCGTTTTATATCGAATATTGATAAAATAATTTTAGATCGTATTATTAGATATTTATAATAAATATCTATAGAAATCGATTTATAATAGGTTTAGATTATAAAAATAATCTTTTAAATAAAGAAATCTGGTTTTTAGATTAGTTATATAATATTTTAACTAATAGGTCTACGAGGCCCAGAAAATAGAAAAGATAATTTATTTCTAATATTTTATAACTGTCGTTAAAAGATATCGTTATCGCTATTTTCTAACTTATATATATTATCTATTAACGTATAATCCGTATCTCAATATTCTATATTATCCGTCGATAGTAAAAATATATTTAGTTAACTTTTGTTAGAAGTTTTATCTAATTTTCTAGCGATATATCTAATATTATAGCCGATAAAAAAAAATTTTACAAATTATAAAAAAAAATTCTTTATTTATAATTTATTTAAATATATTTTTAATATATATATTATATATATTAGACTATAATAAATAGATATAGAGAAGTTTTTAATAATAGTTATTAACTAGTAGAAAAAAGAAATTAGTATAAAGACAGAAATAATAATATTAGTAATATATAAATTTATTTCTACTATTTCTAAAAAAATATTTTTATTAATTTAGAAAAGTTTATAGATATAGCTACCAAGTAATATTCGAATAGATATAATAATATAGAAATATCGATAGCTATTAGAAATATATTAGAAATTATATTCGAAATAAAGAAGATTTTTATAATAATAGATTTATTTTACCGATATAATATATATTTTATTAACTATTTTACTAATATATCATAACTATAAAATCTATATAATAAACTTTATATCTATAATAAATTAAGATATCTATATAAATTAAATATCGAAATTATAATATAGAAATAGAACGTTATTTCTATATTTTAAAATATCTTTTTTTCGCCGGCGTTTAGAGATAATATAATTTTTTTTATATCTATATTTAGTAATTCTATAGTATTTACTATTCTAGAAAGTTTTTTATATAATATCTAGAAAATAAAATTCTAATCGACTAATAGTTACTATTAAATTCTATTACTAATATTATCCAAATAAATAATATTTTATAAATACTAGAAAAATTATATAAAAAAATTCTATCGAACCGTTTAAACTATTTATAGACGGTAATAAAATCTTCTATTCTAAATATAACGCGATATTAAAATATACTATAGATTTATTAATATATATTACTTTTTCTATTACTTTTTATATTATAGTTTTAATAAAAATATTACAATTTTAATTATATAATAGATATAAATAAATAAAAAAATAGAATATTCTAAAGATTTAAAGTAAAATAACTTATAAATCTATAAAATTAAATTTAAAATATTACTAAATACGAAAATTAGAAAAAACAATATATATTTTATAATATTGTTAATTATATATATTATATAATAGATAAAAGAAATCTATATCTATTATAATAGTATTTAATCTAACCGGCTATCTATATATACGTTTTATATAATCTACTTTTAATATTTCGATAGCGAGAAGATTTTAATATTATTTATTTTTAACTATTTTTACCCGGGTTTCTTTATTTTTTATTTCGGCTTTTTTTTCTATTTTAAAATAGATAGTAAAACGATTGGTAATAATAGATAGCGCTAGTAGATTACTATTAAATTTTATATAAATATCGGTTCCGTTTTATAGAAATACGTAAAAATAAATCTAAAATATTATTATATACTTTTTTTTTAAAATAATAGTTTAAAAATATTATATTTATTAGTTTTAAAAATTTTGAATTTATAGTTACTATTAGAATTAGCTATAGTTTCGGATATTCTATAGATTTATAGAAATAGAAATAGATATTAAAATAGTAATATTAGACGAATTATAAAGAAATAGAAAAATATTAAAAAAGATATATTAATATTTATCTTTTCTAGTAAATATAATAACGTTATTTAAAAAGATATATTTAGTAATATAATCCGCGTAGTATATAACGATATATATAATAGGATAACTTTAGATATTATAGAATATTTAGATTTATTTTAAAATATTACTATCGATAATAAAAATTTTACCGAACTAGTCGATTTACGAAAGTAATTTTTTATTATTATCGGCTAGTTTAGTTTATCGCGAAAATTAATAGATTTTTATAAAATAGAAGCTAGAATATTATAGATCGATAAAATATAGAAATTATTTCTCGGTAGAAAATTAATATAAAGACTAGACTTTAGATATAAAAATAGCTTCGTAATATAATTATAAGATAATTAGTAAGATTAAAATATATAATATAAATAAATACTAAATATAAATTCTTTTAAATTATATTCTAATATTAATATATTCGAAATATATTATATTAAATAGGCGATTTCGAACTAGATTTAATAAAGGAACGATATAAATTAGCGGAATTAGTTTAACTTTTTTTCTAAAACTATTAAAATAAATATTTCTTTCATTTTTATTAGATTATATTAATTCATCGCCTTTTCTACGTTCTTCTAAAATTCTATAATAATTTCGGCTATTGAAATATATATTAAAAGTTAAATCTAATCTTTTATTTTTAGTAATAAAATATTTAAAATAGTTTCTATTCGCTAGTGGTAATATTATAATAGAATTATTATTATACTAAAATATATCGACTTTAAAATTATTAGTTAATATTATTTTTTAGATATTTTAAATAAATTAAATTACCAGTAATACTATAATAGATATATAAACTAATATATTTTTATTATTAATCGGTAGATAATTTCTTTATTTAAACGACTAAAATCGGGCTATAATATTTAAATAATATCTATAAAATTACTAGTATTAAATTTTAAAGCTAAAAAATTATTACTATTTTCTTCTAATTCGAAAGATATATAATTAAATAATAAAAATATATATTTAGTAAAAATATATATTTAGTAAAAATATATTAACTCGTTTTTTTCTTTTCTACTAATTTAAAATTATAATAATAATATAGATTTTAGTTAAAAATCTATATATATTATAATATACTTCGAATATATCAATAAAAATTAAAAGAAAAATAAATAAATTTTTTTAAAACGAGAAAAGTTCTATTTCTAGCTGCCAGTATATTATTAATTCTAGTTTTTTCTAAATAGACGATTATAGATATAGAGAATTTAATTAAATAATTAAAGAAATTTTAATACTATAGACGATAAATTAAATATTATATTTAACTAATAACTTTATAGTAAATCTTTTAAATCGATAATCGAAATAAATATTTCGAATTCTATTTATAATATAACTAGATAATAAATAATGGCAATTCTTTTTAGTTAGAAATAATTCTTTAGATTAATAGTCTAGATATATAAAATTAAGCTTAGGACTAATTTTTAAAGAAACGTTATTATTAATAACTAAATATAGAAAAAAGTTTAATCGTTAAAACTATTTATTAAATTTTTACTAATAGTATAAAATCTATCGAAATAAAACCGAAATTAAAACTAATATAAATATAAAACCTTTATATAGTAAAAAAAGACGATATCCGTTAGAAAAATAGGAATTTTATTAGAATATCCAGACTGGCCACTTCGGTCCAAAATAACGACCCGACTTCGCGATAAACGTGGCTAACGCGTTAAAATTACTAGTTAAAGTTAGTCTCCTTTCTAATACGGTTAGAAATTCGGGTCGGTTCCTCCGATCCGGGTTCGAAATCCGACAAAACGGTCAGTTTATCTAAACGTTATAATAATTCGAAATATTTTAACGTATACTATTAATTTATTCGATCTAAAAATAAATTTAGTTAATTTATATCTATATAGATAATATAATGTCTATATAGTAAAAATAAATAATATATATTAGATTAGTAGTATTTCGAAATATATAGAAAATTTCTATAGTATTTAAAATATATTTATAAAATTAATATCAGTCGGTTTTAATTTAATAGAATTTTCTATTTAATTTTAGCGTTTTAATCTATATATCGCCGCTTTTTACTTTTTATTATAAAGCTTTTTAAAGTTATTTAAAACTCGCCGTTAACAGTTTATATATATTATATCTATATTCCTTCTAAATAAATTTTTTTAAATCAAGTTTTCTAATATCGCTAATTTTATTTCCAATTTCTAATCTTTACTATTAGTTATAGAAATTAAAATTTCTATTATTTAGTTTATTATTTAAACCGTTTCCTTTTATTTTATTATTATAGTTCGAAGTAGAAAGTCAATTTCTAATATTTCTCGCCGTCGGTCTAGAAATCAAGCTAGCGACGATAATAATCTTTAATTATTATATATAGCCTTTTCGTAAAAATAGAATTTCTTTTTAGATTTTAATTTTTAGACGAATATACTAAATATTTTCTATAGATTTTAAAATTTTCAATTTTTTTTTTCATTATTTCTTTTTTGATTTAATTCGTTTCGAAATAGAATTATATACGAAAAATGTATGTCAAAATTAATAGTTTACTATAGTTTAAATCTTATATATAATATAGTATAGAAATTACGAACTCTAGAACTAAAATAGATACGGCGCTAAAACTACGCTAAATCAAGGTTTTTATAACGATATATTTTAAAAAACCGTATAAATTAAAAATCGCCTCTATAGAGCTATCAAAAGTTAGTGGTAGCAAGAGCAGTAACCGAGGCAGATTTTAAACGATATATATACAGTATATACACAGTATTCTAGAACCATAGAGACTTGCTAAGGTACCACTGATGATCTATCGCTCGGCTTGACTAATTAGTGTCTATTATTGTCTCATCATTATTATTATCCCAGATCTCTCGCTCAGCTGATAATTTCCCATACTCCTATACCACGGACCCTCGTTATACGATCATGCTTCAATTTCTCCGCTGCCGCTTACTGGCAGGCTGATCGAAACACGATAGGCTAACCGTCGAATCCGTATCATCATCATCGTCATCCTCCTCCTCCTCCTCCCCCTCCTCCTCCTCCTCCTCCTCCTCCTCCTCCTCGTTTCCTCCCACCCTCCCCCCGAACCTTTCGCCAGCATTAACCGCTGGACTAGCTGAAGGTCTTACCGAACGCCGCGTCACTGTTGGCGGCGGTGTCGGCGGCTCACCGTATCCCTGCTGCGGCGGCGGAGTGCCTGACTGCGGAGGAAGCTGGGTCGACGGCAGCCGGGTGGGGTACGGAGCATCCTGAATGGACTCGTAGCCGAAGAGGCCGATCAAGCCGTGCGGATTCTCGTCGCACGCCTGTTCAAGATCCGCAGGGCTGGTGGCCGATTTAGCAAAGTCGAGGCTCTCGCGGGGGAGGCAACGGCCGGAGTGTAAGGGTTCGACGTAGCAGGTGTAGAGGACAGCTTGGAGGCATCGCAGCGAGGGGTGGCGTTGGAGGAGAGCTGGGATGGCGATTGAGAGGAGTAGGGAGCCGACCATGTGGAGGCTGGACAGGAAGGACTTGTTTAGTACTGTACTAGGATGGAGAGGAAAGGGGGAAGAGGTGATGAAGACGTACGCGTAAGATTTGGTCAGAGCTAATAACCCCCAATCATTTTTGAAAACCGCAACGGCTTTCCCAAGGCTCATCGTAGCCTTCCAATGCTTCTCGTTCCCTTGGTCACAGATGCCCAGGAACGGCGCAATAGCTGCTTTGAGATCATCCACCTTCTTCCTGCCCGCT
Source organism: Rusavskia elegans (assembly GCA_011316305.1). Classification (NCBI taxonomy): domain Eukaryota; kingdom Fungi; phylum Ascomycota; class Lecanoromycetes; order Teloschistales; family Teloschistaceae; genus Rusavskia; species Rusavskia elegans. Next base: position 75,046 of record SAUG01000059.1, read on the forward strand.
CTTCGTTTCGGGTTGTCTTTCTTGATCAAGCGTTCGAGATACTCGCGATCTTCATTTGGTAGCTCGCATTTGAGCAAGTCCTGCGTTGCCTCCCAGAAGAGATAGCATTCCAGAGCAGTCAGCATCTTGCTCACTGACTGCCAGCCTTTATCTTCCAGGTGTTGCAAAGAGCGCGCATGGAGCAGCCGTGCTCGTAGCGATTTCAGGAGTTCGGGCGGTTTCCCATCGAAAGCGTGGCCTTGGTCCTGTTCATCCTGGGGCGTAGCTGATAGACCTGAATGTTTGACCATGTTGATAATACTCCTGGAGAGGTTGACAAAAGGCCTCGATGTCGCGAAGGAAGTTATTAGGGCCAACAACTCTTTCGCCGCTTCTGGCCGACGTCTGATTGCTTCCTTAATCCTGGCATCTGCAAGTATCTTCAAGCCGGTGTCGTGGAAAGAAGATTCGCTGGTGGTGGAACGAGTGAGCCGTAGCTGTTTCTCGGTATTCAATTTGACCGGAGAAGAGGATTTTGTAGAAGTCGCAGCGGCTTTATGAGCTGACTCGGCTTGTTCTGAACGGTTTGGCTCTAAGCGGTTTTGTCTTCCAGCTGAGCCGCTATTGCTACCAAAGCCAGATGCTGCACCGGAGAGCGATGTAGGGGAGGGGCCACTTCTTGTCGAATGTACGGCAGGGTGCGGTGAAGGTAAGAAAAGGGCTCTGGAAGTTGATGTTGGAGTTTCCGCTCTATTGGAATGCCCGGACTCATCGCTATCCTCCTCGCTCGCTTCCTTTTCTACAGCCTGCTTGCTCCCTCCGTCTTGTATAGTCTCCGTTTTCCTTCGCTTCTTTGTGTTACCCTCACTCTTTCGCTTCTCCACATTCTCCTCCCTCCTTTGCTGCTCTACATCATCTTCACTTCTTCCATTCTCGCCATCATCCTCAATCCTTCCAACCTCTGCATTTTTCCCTCCTGCCTTGTTCTCCGCCGCATTCGCTACTTGACCTTCTTGTCCGCCTTCACCTTCAATTGCTGGGGCAGAAGCCCCCAGACCGGAACCGTAACGTGACTTGGATCCAGTAGACGGCTCCAAGTCTTCACCGCTGTGCTGGCTAATAGGAGGAGTGCAGGAAGATGGTAGATAGGTAGAGGATAAGGACTCATAAACAGGTTGTTGATATTCAGCCTGGCTCATAGTATATCAGTATTGAACGACTTGCAAGGCAACAACAGTATATTCATACCGGATTGTTTGACGATGAAAATTGCTGTTGTTCTCTAGACGGCTGCTCTCCTTCACCGAGAAGCCCCTCGTCGTTAACTGGCGGATTCGCAATGTGCTCGTCTTCGTCATTGTCCCTCTCCACTGCGGCATTGGTGGCAGACCTAACAATCGGGGGATCCATTGCCTGCTGATCTTCTCTCTTGCCCCTCTTGGCCGCGGCGTCGTTGGCAGAATCTTGGTACGACGCTCCCCCCTGCCCGACATCATCATCCTCTTCTGCCGTCGAGCTGTTGGCCCCCTGCCCGACTTCATCCTCCTCATCTGTCGTCGAATTGTTGGCCCCCTGCCCTACTTCATCCTCCGCATCTGTCGTCGAATTGTTGGCCCCCTGCCCTACTTCATCCTCCGCATCTGTCGTCGAGTGGTTGGCCTCCTGCCCTGCTTCATGCTCCTCTTCTGACGTCGAGTGGTTGGCAGAATCTCTGTCAGGCGTATCTAACCTTGGCTGACTTACTCCATCGTCACCTCCTGCCGTCGAACTGTTAGAAGAGACAACTTGTGCATCATCCTTTCGCGCCTGATCCTCGTCAGATGCGCTGCTTGACGATTCCTTGCCTTCCTCATCTTCATCATCAGTCTCTTCGTCCGACACGTCTGGTTTTGGCTTTGATCCTGGTTTTGGAGCTTGGCTGCCTCGAGATGGTTTTTGTGCTGCTCTTCTCTGGCGGGTACGCCGCTGATTGACAATGTTGACCAGTAGAGCGAAGCGTTCGCTGAAATATGCTCCATCCTCAAAGTCGAGATGAGCGTTGATGGCATCGCGCCACTAACACAAATATCGTAAGCGTTACGGAGGCCTCGAGCGGGAATGAAGGGCTGAAGTTACAACTGATAGGCAAGTGGGAGCCGGTGTATGCCCAGGGTCCAGGAGCTCCTGCACCCTCGCGAGTAGTCGAATAGCCTCCAGTCCGTTTTTGCCAGTACGCTTGGGAGGCATAGCGAGAAGAGATATGACGGAATCAAGGTTGAAAGGAGCCGTCGATACTGGCAAAGACCCTAGGGCAAGCTCTCTCGTCGGCCAGGCAACATCTTCATGGATCCGCTCTCTGCATTCTCCTCCCTATGCTTTCTGTTTCATGAGGTTGAAAGCACTGCTGGAGAGATATAAGAGGCAGAAGCGGAGTGTATCGCGGAGGCGATACAGGCGATGTCTCGGGAAGTACGGCGGCGTCTTCCTTCTGGCGGTAGCTGAGTCCATGAAAGGGACGCAGCTCGAAGAAGAACCGAGGTTAAGCCGGCATCAAAGCTTTTTCCAGGGCCACATAGAATAACCTTACGGGCGTATTCTTGAGTATATAGATCGTGTTACTACGGTAAGACTACAGAAACATTAGGTTACACGACACTTCAATTTCTATTTTAGAGAAAATCTTCTATTTATAAATATTTTATCGATATAGTCTCCTCACCAAACCTCAGCACGTGAGTGATGGTGGTAGAATCTGCTGAATCCTCATCCATAGTCGTTAATCTCATTACCTTCATCTTCGGGTTCGAGAGTAAGGGCCGGAGGAATTGGGTGAGCTGAATCCGTTGACGAATATGTCAGCATGAGCATTCCAAGTGGTTGGGGAAATGGTCAAGGGATGGCAAGTGCTCTTACCGTACTATTCTGCGCCTTGGCTGATTTCCCCGACTCCGCCATCTCGTTCAAGACAGATTGAAGGATGCCGAGATCGCGAAGAGCGTCAGCCGATTCTGTAGCAAGGGCCATAATGGTGAATCGGACGATCTGGGAGGGATTGGCCACGAGAACGAGATTGAACACTAAACCCCAATGACTCGTTTGACCCTGCGTATGGTTTCGATGAAAGGCCGCCGCTTGAGCCAAAAGTTTCTCCCCACGCGCGGAATTAGGCACAGGTTCCTGCTTGAGTTTGAAAAGTGGCGACAACGACGACGGGGGTTTTGGATCGATATCCCGGCCGCTAAAGCAGTCCCTGATTTTCTTGTCGCAGATGTAGAAGCTCGACATGGTGAATTTGGCAATGGTGTTTTCATTGTTGATGATATCGTCAAGGAGATGGAGGGAGTATCGTAGCAGGAGGACTAATACGCCCTGTTCCTCGCCGCTCTTTCCCTTGCCGAAGAGAGTCGCTTCTTGCGCTTTGGCTGCACCGCAGCAGAAGAGATGGATGTTCCTTTGATCGAGTAAGCTGCGGACGTGAAGGCGGATTTCCTCGAAGAGTTGCGGATTGGGAGTACCGGGACCTAGGACGTGGTCGAATGTAAAAGTCCGACCGAGAGCGTGCACGTCGGTCGCGCTCGTAACCGCGATGGAGCATCTGCGACTTTGCCATTGCCGTCGACGGACCCGACAGAATCTAGCCGTGCTGCGTGCTAGATCGTTGATTACTGCAGACGTTATTTGCCAGTCGGGATAGAATGCCTTCTTGATGATGAGGAGTGACTCGTCGGCAACTTCCACTTGAGAGCGAACTTCAATCAACGTTCGTTGGACGGCGTTGGCGTCCATGTCGGCCCTTCCATCTGGTAGAGGGGAAGAGTTTATGCTCTCCGCTCGCCCTATGCCGCGTATGTGCTCCAGCAGTCGACTTAAACCTTCGAGGCCGACTTCCGCGCGTTGTTGGTTATCGTCTAGAGTTGCTAAGTATTGCTTGAGTCGGAGTACATCGTTCTTCAGATCTTTAGTTCGCTCCAGTTCGTCAAGTCGTTCCTTCACCCGCCAAGTCGGTGTGCGCCCCTGACTGTCCTGTTCGAGAGATCGTCGCTCTTCATCCAATCCCGCAAGATCCTTCTCCAAGCGAGGGACGTCGACGGTAAGCCCCTGCAAATCACTTCGTAGCGACGATGTTCTCTCTTCCAACTTATGAATCCGTTCCACTTCTTCAGACACTTCGCGCTCAAGATCCTTCAAGTCCTGCCTGGCGTCTCGGATCTCCTGTTGTTGGTCTGGCTTCGATCGAATAGGTAGTCCGGTGGTGATGGCAGGAAGTATATACCGTACGGAATCGTCTGCAACCGTCTCGGGAGCTTCATGGTTTCGTTAGCCCAATGGTCCGTCAAGGTATCAGACGATCAAAACGTCAAGGAGCAATGTGACTTACCCCAACCAGCCGCTTGAGTGCTAGCGCTTTCACCAGCCAGCAACGGACTTGGAGGACCTGTCGGTGCCTCGGGTTGACTTGCTGTTCCATCAGGATCACCCGACGTTTGAATGCGCGCGCCAGGCGTCCCAGAAAGGAGTGGCGAGGTAACGTCGCCTTCAACATCCTTGATACTGCTGTCGCTCTCTCCAACGACTTCCTGCGCCAGCTGTCGACGGCTTGAAGCTGCTCGCAGAAGCCCCGAGCGTTCTCCGCGAAAGTGATCTGGAATCTCTTGGCCGCTGTTTAGTACCTCCTGTTGACCCCAAACCGAAGTACGGCGGGCAGAGTCCAGTACTTCTTCGTTCTGTGTCTGCTCTGCAGCTTTCGCATTCTCCCCAACTTCAAGCTGTGCCTTCAGAGCCCGAACTTGATCTTGTAGCTCCGTATTCTGATCGCGGAGCTTGACCCATCTTTGATTGGCAGCCGTCAGAGCTTGTTTGTAGGAATCGATCATGGCTGATCTCCCAGCGTCCTCGCTTCGTGTTGACCGAGAGGCATGTTCTGCAGTCTGACGTCGTTGTCGCTCGCGGTCAAGCTCCCTTCGTAAAGCTTCGATTGTGAATTCGGTCTCTTGTCCGCCACTTGGCTTTCGTTTGCATGAGGTCTGGGGCAGCTGGTGAGGAGGTAGACTTTCGGCCATCTCTGTGTCCATGTTTGTATTGCCACGTCTTGTAGCGGTATTGCTCGCTCAGGGATTGCTTTGCACGTCGCAGCTGTGAGGCGTCAGTCTGTCTCGCAAAGCTGTTCAAGGCTGGGAGACGGACTTCAAAGAGGTTGGCTGAATGCAAACGAAGTGTCGTACTGTCCTCTGGAGATTCCTCCCCCCCTCCCCATGAAGCCGCAAACAAACGAATGTTTGGCCGCTGGATTACAATCGGCGAGTTGCAGAATCCCATCAGGCGGCACATCTCACACTCGTCCATCTCGGCCATAGCTATCGAGCCAAAGCTATCTCTTTCCTCTCTGTACGCGCGAGCGATTTCCTGCGGTGAATCATCTACTCCAGTACTCCGTACTCTGGAGGGTGCGCTCCTGGTAGTATAGGTGACCGTAGGCTACGGTCGTCTTTTACAATATTGTCCTCCGTATATCCTGTTCATTTTTTGAAAGAATCACATGTTGGCCTTAAGCGACTTGATCCTTTCCCGCAATGATGGCTAGTACAAGAACCAGCTGGTCGCTTGGATGAGACGCATGCAACAGCGGTCGTCTCCCACCCCCTCGTCTCCCCAACCAAAGCGAAAGTGAGAAGTACTGGAAGCACTACAGCTCCAGCCGCCGACGCTGTCAGGGTTGTTGGGGAAAGACTTATGTAAGGAAGCTCTGTATTGCAAAGTATGGTCTTCTTCGAGGAGCGAGCATCCCGCAGTGATGATAAAGTTAACCCTCAAGGCTCAAGGACCGCGGGCAAACTACGAAACACTTTACGACATCAGATAAGCCCTTTCGCGGCCGCTGAACGCCCGCCGCGTTATCCTTATCCACCATCCTCATCTCCCACACCCGGTGCGTCACTCACACTGCGGAAGTGGCCCTCGAACCAATCCTATTCGCGCCTCTTCCTCCGACAACCGCCCTGCATCACATCACATCCGTATCGCCTAGACTCCACCTCCAAATCCCACCCCATCTCAACCCTACACCCTTGTTCCACAAGCAAAAGCAACAGCACAATCACAGCCAATCAAGGTGCACCCATGGCTCATGTAACGCGCAATCCCAAGGCGTGCCCTCACTCTGCCCGCGCTCAATCATCGCCAATTTCGTGCACCACTCGCGCTCCCGCCCGCCTTTGCAGCGCTTCGCGCCCCTGACGCCTGGCGATGGCGATGATGCCTCGCTTCTGGAGCCGCGTCGATCGGCTGTCGTGCGAGGGCGTTCAGTGGAAAGGGAGCGCCGGCGTTTGCGGTGGGAGATGCTGTCGCTGGTATTGGGGAAGTGGAAGTGTACGTGAGGACGAAGATCGTTGGGGGGTGGTGGGTGTGAAGAGGAGGATGGGGGAGTTGCCGGCGGTGTAGCGGGAGCAGAGACCGTGGAGGAAACTACGTTGTTGGATCTACCATTGGGTCTCTCTTGGTAGTGTTGAGAGGGCGGAGGGACAGGTATTGTTGTTGGAGGCTGTTGCGGTGTAGCGGGGGCAGAGTTGGTGGAGGACATTACGTTGTTGGATCTACCATTGGGTCTCTCTTCTTGGTGGTGTTGAGAGGGCGGGGGGACCGGTATCGTTGTTGGAGGCTGTTGCGGTGGTGGAGGAACCGCCGCGGTGGAAGGCGCAGAGGGGATGGGTACATCTATCCATCCGTCAGCGGGAAAAGGTTGATCTGATGAATTCCAGATGATTGCGGAAGTCAAGCCTACCGAGCCGTTCCACCCGCTCAGATATCCTCCTCACCTCCCTTAACAACCCCGTTTCAATCCTCCCGTCCATCGCACCTTCTATTGTCCTCGCTACAAGCCTTCCTTCCTGAATAAGCTCTGTTAATACATCCCGTATCTCCTGGAACAAGCCGACGTGCGTGGCTTGGTTTGCAATAATACCGCTCCCTTCTTGAACGAGCGTCATGATTGCGTTGCGTATCTCGTCGATGGAGCGGGAATGTGATCCTTGCGTTGCGAGGATACCGGGCAGTGTATTGTCGAAATGTTGCAATCTGTTTCCGTGGTCGAGGAACATTCGGCCGGCTTCTTGCTGTAAGAGAGTTGCTTCATTCCTTAAAGAAGTACTTGTCTCGTCGTGTCTTGCTTGGAGGTTGTTGATCGTAGCTTCGATGCCTTGCATTCTTTGGTTGTTGTGCGAGAGCTGGCTATCCGTGATTTGTCGATCCCGGTTCGTTTCATTCTTCGCTTCGGTTTGAGAATCTCGTGTGGAACTTTCATACGCACTAATCTGTGCCGCCAGTCGCTGCTCCAGTCGCTGCTCCAGTCGCTGGAGATCGTTTTGGAATCTGGTGATGATGGTGGCTGAATTGGTTGCATGTTGGTCATCTAGCTGGGTGAAACGAGCATCCGCCGTGCTGTTGATTCTCTGCTCCAAAACGTCCAGGGATACTGGATCGGGGCTTGATGATGGATGCTGCTCGAGAACGACTTGGTCAAGCCTGGCGTCCAGTGAATCAAGTCTGGCTGAACTTGATTCGTGTCTAGCCACCGTCTCTTCCCTATTCTCACGAACAGTCTGCCTTGTCAGCTGTACAAGCTCCTGAAGCACCTCCAACGCGATGTTAATGTCGGAAACCTGACTATCCAAGCCGCAGAACCGCTGATCTGTCGAGTTAGCATCGCAAGTGCGTCGTGCTTCACTGCTCGCTAGACGTGCTGAGACGTCTGCATCGCGAGTCGCGGTCTCGACATCGATACGACCGATTTCACGACTGGTGTCACGGTGGATCTTATGGAGGCTTTGGAATACAGTGTGGAAGGCTTGCGCATGGTTTTCGTGCGCGGGGAGCCAGTCATGGACGAATTGTTCCACCCGATTGATACATTGGACGATCAACGGGGGGAGGGATTGAGAGTTCTCCTGAGAAACAGGTGTGGTGAGAAATGGGTGTGTCATGAGCAGTAAAACAAGAAGAAGCAAGTGGAGAAGAGGATTTAGAATTCAGCTTGAGCCTTTTGCTTCCGGGAGTCTTCCGAATGTTCCATGCAGGTATTCATCAGCATGAAACCTCTGTTTCTTTATGGCTAAGGGGCAAGTGCATGGTCGGGACGTCAATCTGTGCAATCTATAATCCTAAGCGCGAACAAAGGATCCTGCCTACCTTTTTGCCTTAGTTTTCAGACTCCGCACTAGCTTTAGCTTTAGCGCCGGGGCGACCTTTAGCCTAGACCCGAAGTAGTCTAATTACCTCGTGCCGGTTAGATCTTTCGAAGGTGACGTAAACTATATCTTTTTTAATTAACTTTTGCTTATTAAAGCTAGACTGGTAAAAAGTCGAAATTTAATTTTAAAAATTTAGATTATATTAATATTCGATAAAAATATATAATTTTTAAATATATAGTATAAAAAATATAACGCGAATAAGAATTTGATTAAATATTATAAAATATAAATTTTATAAATATAAAGAATTGAAATGATAAATAAAATATAAAATTGTAATAATTTAATTATTTAACTATTTTCTATAAAAGTCTAAAATCTATTTATTATCTATAGAATACATTCTACTTTAAAGCTATTTTCTTAAAAACGTACGTAAAATAGAAATAAAAACCGCGATAATTACTATCCGAATTTTTATCTTTTTTACGTTTTTAATAATATTAATAGTCGTAGTTTTTTAGCTTTTCTATTAGAATTAAATACAATTTTAAATTAGAGATATATCTTTCCGTTAGTCGTATAAAACTTCTAGAGAAAACGAGCGGATATAGAAAGGAACGGCTAGTTAAAATTCGATTAAAATTTAATAGTAATAGTAATTCTTCGAAAAATAAAGTAAAACTTCGGCGTAGAAAAAAAAAATAGAGTTTATTTATTTAGTAATAGTAGATATCATCTTTTAGATAATAGTAAAAGAGAAAGAGTTAATAGTCTTTTAATTAACGAAATAATTGATTGTAGTAATAATGATCTCTTTAATAAAACGTTAGCGACGAAAATTAGAAAAATTATTGATAGTATTACTATCGAGTTCGCGAGAACGGCGACGATTATATCAGAGTTTTCGAAAAGTGGCCCTGAGAGCCCAATAATTTTGGTGGGGACCCTGCGGGCTCGAACGGCCCCGGGGAGCTCCGGGCGCTCGAGGAATTATTAGAAACGCTCGAGGCGCCCCGGGCTCTCTAGAGTTCCTAGACGGCTAATAATATTTACCGCCGTCTAAAAGAAAAGTTTCTATAAAGCTACGCTAGCGGCGTCTACTCGCTAACGTTATATTAGACGAACGATCAACGCTAACTAGATCGAGAATTAAAAAAATCTATAAAATCGGAGATTTTTATACGCGTAAAATCTAGCGCTATTACTAGCGCGTATATTATACGGTCTATATAGATACTAGCTAGAATTAATAAAAGTCTTTATAGTATAATATATAGATATACTATATATATAGCCCTAGAAGCCCAGAAAACTATTAAAACAGTCTAGAACGCCCCGAGCGCTCTGCCCCTGGGCCTTCCACCAGAAGCCCGGGGCTTAAATTCGAAAACCCTGATATAAAAATATCGAAATTAGTAAAGTTTTAAAATTTACTATATAAATTTAATTTTAAAGATTCGAGAATACGAATATCAGAGTTAAAATAAATTTTAGATAAAGTAGTAGAAATATCGCGCGAGAAATATTAAAAATTATTAGCTTGCTACGAGGCTTTTATCGTCGTAAAAATAATAGATTTCGTATTAAAAACTATATATCTAGAAAAATATCTCGATAAATTTAACGCTAGATATATCGATCGCGGTAGCTAAATTTTTTAATTTATAGACGATTCCTAAAAATATATAGATCGAACGAATTATAATATTAATATCGAAATCTGTAAACTATTAATTATTTTACTACGTATAACTAATACCGCTTTGTATTAAAACTATTTTGACGACTAAATTATCGAAATAAATTTTTTCTTTTAGAATATTACTAATATTATCTTTACGAAATTTATAATTTATATATAGATAATATCTATTATAATCTTTAAAAATTTAAAAAAAAAATTATATTTCTTTTAGATATAGAGATTTAGATACGATATTTATACGTATTATATATAATTTTAAACTCGTGATTTTAAAAAGTAATTAAAAAATAAATAAACTAAATTAGAAATATTCATTACGAATCTACGTTTTTTAACTAGAGGTTTATCCGTAGTTCTAAAAGATTTATCGGCGTTATCGCTAGTTTAATCAAACGAAATAGAATTCTAGATCTATATATCGCCCTTTAAATCGTCTTCGATACGTTCGCGACAATAAAAGTTAAAGTTTAAAATAGATTTTTTAATTTCCTCGAACTTTAGAATCTTAGGCGTTTTAGAAATAATAGAAACTTTAATTAAAATTTTAAAACGTTTAGATTTAGAGAAAATAGTATTAGAAAATATTATAAAACGATATTTTTTTACATTATTCGTTAAAGCTAGTCGCTACGCCGAATTAATTGTAGAAATATCGAAAGTAAATATTATAGATAATACTTCCGAAAAAGGATTAAAATTATAAAAGATATTCTATAAATAAACCGTAAAGTAATTAAAACGAATAAAAGATTTTTAAACTATAATAATAGATATATATATTTATTTATATATTTTTTCTTTGATTTAATTATATTCCAGTTCGAAGTTTTGGCAGTACACTTGATTGAGATAATCAAGAAAGGAACCGTTACACTACCGTGTCACTCCCGTTTCCAAAAAGCTTTGCCACTCGCTAAGGTACTTACCTTACCCAATGGATCCTAGAGAATGTACCTTGAAGTATGTCTTGACAAACGACACCTTCACGCATTTCAGTATTCAGATCCACCAGGCGTCGACAAATTCGCATATTAAAACGAGTGCGCATTTAAATGAGTTTAATTGCGCCGCCGCTGCCATGGATCCTGACATGTCCGGACGACGGCGGCGGAGCTTGAATGACCCAATGTCTCTCTCCACATCGGCGGCATCATGTCTCAAGTCGGCATCTCATATGATGAAGCCATCCACCCGATACGTATTGACCACTTTTCCCTTGCCGTTAGCTTGTCGGGAAGTCGCAGAATCCCTGACAAGGCGAATCTCTTTGATCTTCCTCTTCGCTTTCTTCTCCACAGCTACCTCTTTTTCCTTCTTCTCCTTCACACCACACACCTAGTTCAACAACGCCAAAGCCATCTCACCTTCCACATCGTACCACATACTTTGAACTCCTCCACCAACAACCAACCATCCTTAACAATGCCCCCTAAAAAACGAGGCCGCCCCTCCACATGCGCCGCCGACCCCACACCCGCTCTATCCTCCCCCTCCACCTCCGTCTTCGCACGTAATAAACCCCTTATCTTCACCATTCTCTTCACCATCGCCGTTCTCACCTACGCCTACTTCCGCAGCACTAACGCCACATACTGGAAACGCCAGTTCTTTGCCACGTTGGACGTGTTGGGGGAGAGGGCTGATCCGGGGACTTGTCAAAAAGGGCAACAGACGGGATGAATATACATGGGACTTTGGGGATCCATGTTGGTGAGGCAGAGTACGACTGGGGATACAATGGGAGCAGGGGTTCTACACTGGCTGTGGGTGTTTGGCAGGCGAGGTGTATAGCTGCGCTTGTCGATGCTTGCGTGCGTCGACATGGCTTTCCCTCGGCTTGGTGCGGGCGTTGACTGCTACGATCGCTGCTGTTCGCCGCTGCTTCTCGTGACAATGCGTTGGGCAGTGTGTACAACAACTCGCCAAGGATGTTGCTACTTGTTACTACTTGTCATCAGCGATTGAATGTAATATCATAATAATCAACGTCCCCTTCCCTCCCTCCACCACTGGACTTGGCATTCCACCTTCTACCAAAATCCCTTAAAACTCCATTGATTGCTCTCCCTTCTCCTTTGATTTCAACCTCTGACCATCCTCTTCTTCTCATGGCAGCGAGTTTCACCATCCCGATCCTTCCCGATCAAACCTGACGTGTAACTTCCCCCTAACTCTTGCTCTCTCAACCCTCTCTTCCCGCACCTCTTCTCTTCACCTCCCCCTCTCTCTACCTATCACGACCACCCGATCCAATCTCCCACTTCGGTGGCCTCGCTTCGCTACCTTCCAAGACCGCCCTTCACAATGCTCACCTGATCGATGAAGGGAGTAGACCATATAGGGAAGGATAAAAAGAGATTAAGATCATCTACCATGGGAGCCGTCGGGAGCAAACAATATTTGGAGGGCGCTAACCATAATGAAAAGGAGGTGCAAATCAATAGATCCTCTTACTCAGGGGCTCCACAGCAGATGACTGGATCCATTCTTCATCACCTACTTTCCACCTCACCACCCTCTGAACAAGAGCCTTTCAAACGCGATTCGTATGAGCTTTTGGCTTCTCAAGACGCTTCATCCATACCATTGGTATTACCAGTACTGAACACCTTCGCTTCCTCAGCGCCCCCAGCATCATCAACTTGACTACACTGCCCTCTTGCAAGAAGCGTTCAGATTCGAAGGAGAGAATCCACCAGATCAACTTGTTGTTCTCAATGACCGATATGCCGGAATATGTTGTTTCAGCCCTCGGCTTCTTACTCGGCATCTTCCTCGGGATTCCAGAATCTGTTGTTTTGACCCTCGGCATCTTACTTAGGGTTCTATGGGAGATTCACGAAGCGACAAGAATACCCCCTCACGAGGACGAGGACGAAGCTCAGTGTTCTATATGCTATGAGGTATTCATATTCCCCTTCTCCAGAAGTGACCACTGGAACTGTTTCGGATCGTCATCCTGTCGCAACAAGTGTTCGCTCTGCGGCAATGGCGCGAATTATTGCTGTACTGTAGCCCTTCATAACCACTGGCGCAGAATGCACCCGCAGCAGTTCTGTGAAGTTTGCCAAGACGTGAGTCTCGCCAGAAGCTCTTCCCCACTCCGTCGTTGCGATTGCGCAAGGCCACTTCGGTGTTACCAATGCCATATAGCGTTTCCGTGCGATGTATTGTTGCAAAACCATTACCGGGAGATTCACAATGTCCATCATTGCGACCATTGCCGCGTCTGGTATCTTGCTTCTGGGGAGCAGAAACATGATTGGCGATGCTTTCGTCCGAAGGTTGATATATGGGATGACGCTGGTTATGAAGCTCGGCGAAAGAGGGAAACCATCCGCGAGCTGCAGGAGGAAGAAGCATATCGCAGCGGCCATTCGAATTCAGCGGGAATCGATGATCTCTATGCAAAGCTGAACGTCGATCCGTCCATCTCTCAAGAAGGGATCATCCGGAATGCACGGAAGAGAAGGATCGAGGTTCATCCGGATAGGCTCAAGAAGCCAGGCATGACAGATGTGGAGCTTGAGAAGATCGATGAGGTAGCGAAGGAGATTGGTGCCGCGGCTGATATCCTTGAGAATCCACAGAAGAGGCGCGAATACGATGAGGAATGTATGAAGCAAGTATAGAAGCCGACGGAGAAGGAACGTTGCCAACGTCATGCAAGTACTTTGTTGAGTAAGTCTCGGATAAGCATTTTGCGATTTGATCTTGGTGATAGCATGCTGACGTCGATCCGAGTTCTCTCTGGGTGTCTGTTGAAAGGCCTTGCCTGTGGCCCATCATTGTACTACCCTCCCCTAATCCCGAGAAGTGAAGCAGCGGTATATGTCTGCGGACAGCTCTTCCTGAAATGTAGCGATGGGTCTTTTTAGATACCTTAGGGGCAAGTACCCGTTTTTGAACAAAACGTCGATATAAAATTATCTAGAACGTTGAATTAATATATAATCTATTAAAAGTTAAATTCTAATTAATAAAAATATTATATCGATTTCAAATTAATCGATTGTTCGATTTTACTAGCCGTTTTATAAAAAATCGCCGTTTTATTTAATAATAAATTTATTTGATCTATCTAATAATGATAATCAATTTCTAATCGATTAAAATAATAAATTAACTAGAAATCCATTCGATTTTAGTTAAAAGTTAACTAAAAGTTAATATAAACTAGAAGTTCGAATATTAACTGAAAGTTCGAATATTAACTGGAAGGTTTAATATTAATTTTCTAAAAAACTATATATAAATAATCGACTTCGCGTAATTAATTAATTAATAGTATTAGTATAGATTTAATAGATAGATTACTTCTATATCACGTGACTCTTTAAATTTCACCTAGTAAAATTCTGATTACTAATTCTAGAATGATTACTAAGCAATTCAGAGTTCGAATCCCGAGAAAACCTCTTTTTTAGAAATTTTCATCCGATTTTTACGCTTTCTATAGGGTATCTAGAATACTAAAATCGACGAATTAGGTTAAAATATCACGTAATCTATAGAATCGCTTATTTCCAGCTCTATTGTACCATTAAAATTAATAAATAAACTCGCTATTAACTAGATATTAAATCGATATTGAAAAATAAATTCGTTATTAGCGAGTAATCTATAGGTTAATTAATTACTAATACGTTTCTAGTTATTAGAAAAACCTAGTGTTAGCTAAATTCGATGTTTATATATAATTCTTGATTACGTAATACAGCGAGCCAACTTCTAATTCGTTCAAATTAACTATTAAAAGAACGTTTTCGAAAAGTTCTCGCGAACGACGAGATTTTGTTACGTCCACGACTCCACAGAGGTACTTTGGAAGATTGGCCAACTAAACGAAACCAATTATCTATAGTCGTCTATAGCCGCTATAGCCAATAAAGACTTTTAGTAGACGGCTATCTTCCGGTGTAGAATTCCAAGCTGATTTCCTATAACTATAGAGGAGTGAGACATTTATGTATACAAGTATCTCTACGCTAGGCCTATACCCGCTCCTATACCCGCTCTTACGATTAGCGACCGGATTAGTTAGTATCCGAATTTATATATAACTATATAATCCAGATATATATTCTATAACCCTTTAAGCCGTTCGAGTGATTCAGAACCCTGACCACTACACCGGTACTATTAACTACGTTTAATATATATATCGTTTATTATTTCTATAAATAGTTTTTTATATTCGTTATTAATATAATTATTTAATATATTTCTACTATTTTTTTTTTTAATTATCTATATAATAAAGACGTTTTTTAATATTATAACCGTATTTCGATAGCTCTATAAAATTAATTACGATAATCTACGCTAGAACTTTTTTACTATTTAGTAGCTCGTACTACGTCTATAACTATAGTTAAACTCGAACGTAACGCCTTTTGATATATAGAGACGTTACAGATTTTAACTAATCAAATATTAATTAGTTATTAATCTTTTTATAATATCTCTATATATTAGAAAACGTTACGTTCGAGTTTAGCTACAGCCGTAGACGTAGTCCGAACTACTAAATAGTAAAGAAATTCTAGCGTAGATTATTATAACTGATTTTATAGAGTTATAGAAATACGGTTATAATATTATAAAACGTCTTTATTATATAGATAATTAAAAAAAATAGTAGAAATATATTAAATAATTATATTAATAACTAATATAAAAAACTATTTATAGAAATAATAAACGATATATATATTAAACGTAGTCAATAGTACCGGAAAATAGCCGTTTACTAAAAACTTCTAATAAAAAGGTCGACTATAGCGGCTATAGACGGCTATAAAAAATTGGATTCGTTTATCTAACTAATTTTTTAGAATATTTCTAAAAAATTATAAATATAATACGGTTTCTTTTATATCGCTTTTTATCCAGCGTATTTTTTATCTATAGAATATAAAAAGGCCTAATTCTTTCTTTATTTTCTCTTTTATTAATAATTTTTTTTATATATTTTCGATAAAAATATCGGTTAAAATCTTTTTATTAAATTTAATTAAAGGGTATTATAATATCTTTTCATTATTTTTTATATATTTATAATTTTTTAAAAAATATAAAGTTAAAAATAACGGTAATATCTATAGCGAGTATATTTAGACTTAGAAATTCTATAACCTTTTAATTTCTAATACTATTTATATTATTTTTTATTTTATTTTATTTTTTTTATTAATTCTTTTTCTAAAAAAAATATTTTAAAAATAAAAAAAAATAGACTTTATTCTAATATTTCGAGTATTTTTAAAAAGTATTTTAAAGCCTATCGTTATATCGAGTCTTTTTTAGATTTTAAAAAAGAAATTCGTAACCGGCGTTTTATTTAAAAATCGGATCTTCGCCGACTTTTAAAAAAGTAAAAACGTTTTATTATTTATTATCGCGTTTTAGATAAATATAAAAACAATTTTATTATTTAGAAATAATACGTTTTATTTTATTTTAACGAATTCGATAATTCTATAATATTTTACTCTTTTATTAGTTTTATATTAGCTATATAAAAGGCGTCTATTAAATTAATATCTAGATTTAATTTAGATAATTTTAATTATTTTCTAAAAGATTTCGACTTTTTTTAATTTTTGGAAATTATTTATTTATAAAAGAATATCTAATTGAAAATTCTTTTATCTAGTATTATTCGTTTTAATTATTTCTAAATTATATTTTAATATTATTAATTATTTCGGTGTTTTTTAAAATATCTATTAGCGTTTATTTTTTAGCTACTATTTCGATCTATAATGATAAAAATAGATTCTAATTAAATTTCTTATATTTTAGTTAAATATTTAGTATAGTTTCCGGTATTTTATTCGATCTAGAATTATTTTAACTTTTTCTATTTTTTTTAATAACGTTCTAGTAGAGTTTTTTAATATTATTTATTTCTATTTTTTAAATTAAATTTTAGTTTTTATTATACTCTAAAGCTAACTATGTTAGTAGATAGTAATATTCTTTTTAGATTTTTTTTTTCTATATTTCGCCTCCTTTTTTAAATAGAATATCGATCTTTTTAATTTATTTATAATTCGTACTTAATATAATATTTAATTCCTTATATAAAAGGTTTTTATACGCGAAAAAGTATATTATCTATAGTTCTATCTTTTTTCTAACTATATATTTTTATACCGGTATTCTAGAAATTAATTTTTTTTATTCGTTTTCTAATATTATATATTATCTAAAGCTTTCGACTATTATAAAATTTAATTTTCTAATAAAACTATTTTTTATTTTAATTTTAATTTCTATAATTTTATTATTTTATTATCAAAGCTTCCGAATATATCTTTTAATCTAGTTATATAATCTTTTAGTAATTTTATTTTATTTTTTTCTATTTATAAAAGCTATTATTTTATAACTTCCGATTTTAATTTTTAAAACTATTATAAAAGGTTTTCCTATTTTAGATAATTTAAATTTTAATATTAGTTTCTTTTTTACTTTCTTTAATTCTATAGAATATTATTCTAATTTTTTATTCCGATAAATAGATAAGGGAAATATTATTATAGTCGACTATTTAACTTTTAAATATATATTTTCTAGCTTTTTTTTAGATAACTTTTCTATTAATTTAAACTAGTAATTAATTACTTCTATTTTTTTTTAATTAAATAATTTCTTTTAAAATAACCTATCTTTTTATATATATAAAAAGTTTTAGTCCGCGATCTTTTATTTTCGGTAATATTAAATTCTATTAAATTTTCTTTAAACTATTTTTTAATAAATTTTATACAATTTAATATTAATTCTAATTAAAATTTTAATTAGAAATATTAACGAATCTAGTTTTTTAATTACTATTATAGCTTCTTTAATTTTAATATAAAATTTTTTATAAAAATAGACTTTTAAAATTAAATTTTTCTAGTCGATTTTATAAACTAATATTCTGAGCTAAATAGTATAAATAGCTATCGATTTCTACTATTTTGAAACTATTAATTTCCTTCCTATTACCCTATTTTTATTATTATTTTTGAAGGCCTTTTTTATAGCTATAATTAGATTACTAGCGATATAGAAAATCTATAATATTTTATTTTCTCTTTAATTTTCCGAAATATTAAAATAGTTTTTTATATAAAACTATATCTAATCAAAAACTATTTTTTCTAGATATAATATTATAAATAAAATTTTAACTATTTTATTGAAAAATTGGTTTATATATAATATAAAGTAGATATTTATCTAGATAAACTATAGCTTTAAAGATTTTTTATATCTTTTATAAATATTAAATATTACCGTTTTTATAATATTATTTCGATCTACAGAACGGGATAATAAAACTAATATAATAAATAAATAAAATATAATTTTTCTATATATTAAAAATTATTACGTTCGAGTCTAGCTATAGCTATAGATATAGTCCGAATTATTAATTAGTAAAAAAATTCTAGTATAAATTATTATAACTAATTCCGTATAGCTGTAAAAATATCGTTATAATATTATAAAACGTCTACGTTATATAAATAATTAAAAGGAAAATAGTAGGAACGTATTTAATAGTTATATTAATAACTAATAAAAAAAGATATTTATAGAAATAATAAACGATATATATATTAAATATAGCCGATAGTATTAAAAGGTAACTATTTACTAAAAGTTTTTAGTAGAAAATTCGGCTATAGCGGCTATAGATAACTATAGATAATTAGATTCGCTTATCTAACTAATTTTCTAGAACGTTTCTATAGAATTATAGACGTAATATAGTTTCCTCTATATTACTTTTTATCCAGCGTACTTTCCGTCTATAGAATATAAAAAGGTTCGATTTTATTATAAGCTATTTAAACTGCCTGCAGCTTATATAAAATTTAATGGAAGTAAAGGTACTGGCCGATGGTACCGGCTAACTAATACGCTAACTAAACCCGTTTAACCGCGGCTTATTAGCCCTACGGGATTCGTTGCCCGATTAGGTCTAGCGCGCAGCCTTATTCGCTTATTTATAGAGAAGCTTTCTATTTATAATAGAAATATCAAGCTATTATTATTATATTAAATCGATCTATAATAATTAGTAATAATAAAAGATTTATTTATACGTATTATATAATATATATATATAACGGTTATAAATACTAATTCCCGTATATAACTACTAAATAATACTAGTAACGTTATTTGTATTTTCGAAAATACTAATTATTTTAATTAAATATATTTTATTAATAGTATTTATTAATTAACTACTATTTTTTACTAATTATATTTTATATATTTAGATACGATAGAAATAAAGCGGTTTATTAATTAGATTTTAATTAATTAAAATAGTAATAGACGAGCTACTTTTATCTTTCGACGAGACTACTATCTTTTTCGAATATTAACTCGTCGATTTTATAGATAAAACCGGTTTGGGATATACTATTGATTAGTACTAAAATATACTAGATTTATTAAACTTCGTATATAATAATTATAGCGACTCTAGATTTTTTAAAACCGACGTAGATAATATAAAAGGCGCTAAAATAAAATTATCTTCTTAGGTACCCCGATCGCCTAAATAGCCCGACGAATAGTTAGATAACGGGTATACTACGTAAACTACTATTAAACGCTTTAGAAAATATACGGCGGAAAACCGGAATAATTCTATATATATATAAACTATCGTAAATAATCGAACCTCTACTAAAAGTTAAAAAAAGGAAGATACGGTCGATAAAATACTAGCGGACCTTCCTATTTTATCTAAATCGGGTAAAATCCGGAAGCTAAATACGGCGCGAAGTTATAGTTCGGATTTTATAGTAATATAATTCCTCGAAAAGTTAAAAGAATAGAATATAATAATCTAGATAAAATTTATAGAATTTCGCTAATAAAGCTAATAGAGGAAAAAGACGCTTTTACCGCTGTCTAAACTTTCTATATTCTTTACTAAAACCGATAAATACGAGAAGTTCGTCGTAGACGATATTAGCTACTTTTACCCTTTCTATAATAATAAATCCGTCGAAACCTGGCGTTATATTAAATATATAGATAAAAATATTTATTTCCGTAATATCTATATCTTTACCGAACGAATTAAAAATATCGTTAGATTAAATAGTAAGGTTAAAAAAAACCTATAGATATATTTCCTCGGTAAAGCTCTATAATAGTATTCTAATAAACTTTCGGATAAAGAAAAGTAATATCTAATAAAAGACTTCGATATATAGATTAATATTTTAATTATTTATTTTAAATCGCCGATAGAAAAAGAAATATATATTTTAAGTAAAAAAAAATATACTATCGAAGATATAAGCCGCTATCACGAGTTTCGTAAATACGACTAGACTAGATTATAAACTATAAAGATCGCCGAAACTACTAATATTCGGTAAATTATTATATAGATATAGATAGGCTTTACTATTCTATTCCGTACTATACTAGTTTTTAAATCTATAGAAAAAACTACCGTTAATACGTTTTTTCGTTTAATAGATAATTATAAGCTCGAAATCTAGGTTATTATTATGACCCTGGATTGGATTCTATACCAAGTCTAGTAATCAATAATAAATCCTTTAGTATATACTAAATATTTAGAAGTTATTTAGTAATTAACATTATTTAATAGTATTAATTACTATTTACTATTAAATAGATATTTAGTTATTTAATTAGATTTAATATACTAATTATATTAATTATACTAATTATAGAAAATCTTATTATCTATATAGATTTCGAACTCGACGCCTTTATAGCTTATATTTAATTTATTAGTTATCGCTATATACTATTCTAGTAATTAAACTAATTTATTCTCCTATTAATTTAAAATAAATATCTATTATACTTTCGTTTATAGATATACCGATAAATCCAACTAATTTTTAGAAATATTAGATTCCTTCGATAGCTTTATAATATTTTAAATACCTTTAGAATATCTATTATAGATTAACGTTAAGTTCCTATTTTAAATAACTTTTATCCTATAGTAAAAAAGTCCGAATCTAAAGAAAAGAAAATCTAGATAAAAGACGATAATAGTAATAAAAAAGTTAGTATTTCTACTATCAGTCTTTATAATTATAGTATTAAAATTAATAAACCGGATAAATATTATAGAAATTATAATAAATTAGAAAACTAGTTTATATATTTAGATATATATTTCGTATTCTATTTTATACCCGATAAAAAAAAGATCTTTTTCGCCGTATTCTACTATCGAAGACAAGTTTAATACTAGATAAAATCTTTCTTTTACTAGTCTATAGATAATAAAAAAGATAGTAAATATATTTTTATATAGTTTATAAAATTTAAAAAAGCTATTTATAAAGTTTTTAGAATTTTAAATAAAATTTAAACTATTAAACGCTTTATTTAATACTTTTAATAAAAGAACGTAGTATCTAACTACGCCGTATAATTTAAAAAGTAGATACTACTAATAGAATAGAGCGACGATATTCTATATATAATATTTAAATAAAGATTTAAAAAACGAGTAAAAGACAAATTTATACGCGATAGTTATTTATATAATACTTTAGATAATCTAATAGAATTATCTATCGACTTCGATAATAAACTATATAAAAGAGATATAGAAAAACGCTACGATAGTAGACTACGAGGTAACGCGGGATATTATCCGGAACGGCTCTATAAAAGATAATACTAAAGTAAAAAATAGTCCGGAAATAGTTACTATAGATCTATATCTATAGAACTAGATTCTATATAATAGCGATATAAAAAGAAAAATCCTAGAAATAATAAAGAAAATAAAAATTCTAAAATATACTATAACTATAGTAAATTAGACTATTTCGCGAAAAAGTATTATTTAAACTAGATATAACGACGATAGTTTAACGCTACGCTAAGGAAAGAATCTAAAAACTAGCGAGAAATAATTTTAAAAAACGACGATAGTAGTTCTAAATTCCAGGAAACCAGTTTAAATAAAAAATTTATATTTATAGAAAATATCAAAATACTATAGAAAGTAATTATAAATAATATTTTACTACGAATATTAACGGAATTAACTAGAAAGTTAGCCGTCTCTAAATAGATATCCGTAATAGAAAACGTTTAATAAACGGAACTAAAACCTATTTACTTTTAGATTTTTTATAATAATAAATTAGTAAAAAAAAGATTTATAGTAATCTATAAAAGATTTAAAGTCGTTTATAAAATATTTATTAATAATAAATACCTATAAAATAACTAGTAGAAATAAAAAGTAAATAATATCGTCGATATATTAGAAAAAGAATTTGAAAATAACGCTTTTAAAGATAAAATTATTTCTATACCGATATTATAACGGAAAAACGTAATAATAGAAAATTAATACGTATTACTTAGTTAGACTACCTGCTATAACGATAATTACGGGATCTACGAATCGGAAAAAAAAAGAGCTAGATTGTAAAGCGCCAGACGCGTCATATAGGCCTTGGAGATATGATTGGAACGCTTAGAGACGAGGCTCGCCGTCTAGTCGCCAGAGCGTCGCTAGCGCGTCGGATCTCGATTCTTTCCCGCTTTCTCCTTTTCTTTATTACTAGGCTATACCCCAGTCTTTCTGAAGTATAAGTTAGTTCTATAATAAACCTTTCGTCTGGTCTATAATCGTATACTGCCCTAGAAATATATCTACTTTATAGTTCTAACCTATCAATTCAACCGTTCTTGGCTCGGTGTGCATTGTTTACAGTACGACCATGTCGACGTCGACGCGCAGCACTCGTGGCGGTTACAGCCGTGGCAAAACACCATGACGACCCTATGGCTGGACATTTCGGGTATCAGCGAATATTGTCGCTTATTCGTCGCAGCTACAGCTGGCCGAAATTACCTAAATATATTAGAGAGTATATAGAAACGTATAATATCTATTAACGAGTTAAAGTCTATAGATATAAGCCGTATAGAAAGTTTTAGAATCTTCTATACTCTATATAGCTATAGAAAGAGATAGCGATAGATTTTATTACTAGATTACTATCTATTCGATACTCTCGAAGCGTAGTAGATTTAGTATTTATAGCCGTCGATCGATTTACTAAAATAGCGAGGTATATCCTTTATCGTAAGACGATTAATACGAAGGATTTTACGGAGTTTATTATCGATAAACTTTAGTATAAAGGATTTATTCCTAATAGAATTATTAGCGATAGAGACTCGCTATTTATAAACGAATTCTAGTTAGAAATCTACTATTATCTAAAGATTAAACGTCGTTTAAATACAACGTTCTATTTTTAAATAGACGGGTAGATTAAATAATAGAATTAATCGTTAGAATATTACCTAAAAATATATATTTATAAAAAATAGAAGAACTAGGCTAAATTTCTACCTTTAGCTAAATTTATCTATAATAATAGCGAATATAATATTATAAAGATATTCCCTTTCGAAGCGTTTATAGACTATAACCTAGATATAATATTCGAAGGCGTTAAAAATAACGCCGTAGAAAGGGAAATAGTAAATATAAAGGTACTAGCAGTAAAGGAAAGAATCGTAAACTTATAAAAGATATACGAATCGATACGTATAAGTTAGAATAAAGTTTAAATAAGCTAGGCTAAATATTATAATAAAAAAATATTAACTAATAGAATATAAAGTTAGTAATTTAGTACTATTATCTATAAAGAACCTAAAGTTTAAATAATCGAAGAAGATTATCTCTAAATTCGTAGAACCGTATCGGATTTCGAAATATATAGACTTTTAGATTTACCGGTTAGTTTTTCTAAATAGATTAAAGATCTATAATACCTTTTATATATCTTTATTAGAAAGGTTCTATCGCCGTTAAAATAGCGAACTACTAAAGTATCTATTACCGGATCTTATTAATAATAAAAAGGAATAAAAAGTAGAAACTATTTTAAATAAAAGATTTATAAAACTTAAAAAGGGCGAAGAGTTAAAAGCGGAGTATCTAATTAAATAGACTAGTTAGCTAAAGGAATATAATTCCTAACAGCTATAAAAAGACCTTAAAAATACTTAGAAATTTATCGAGATATATAATTAGAATAACCCTCTAATAAAGAAACGTAAAAAAGGCAGGGTTTAATAAAAATAAACTATAATTATAGGCGTTAGGCGTTTATAGAATATATATATAGAATATATATCTAGAAGTAGATTTATAGTTAATAAATTTTTTTAAATTATTCTATAGAGCCTATAATACTAGAGACTTTATTTACTATAATACGGGTTATATATCCTAGTCTTTAGATATCTACGCTTATATAACCGATCTAGTTTTACTATATATTCCTATTCTAGGCTATCTTTCTATCCTATAAAAGGCGGGGAAGATAATACCGGAGGAGTAATCTATTTTAATACCGCCGAAAAGAAAATTTACAGGGGCTTATAGACGGAGTTAAAGGTATTAAAAGACGTTAGACTACTTATTAAAAGTACTATCTAAAGGGCCGGGATATCGGTAATCCTAACTTCTAAAAGTTAGGGTCCGGATACTTCCGGCGCCTTCGAAACTATACGCGGAAAAGTTAATAGAAACTATAATAGAGTAATAAATAAAAAAGTTAATAGAAACTATAATAGAGCTACTAGCGATAAGACTTTTTCCTTTTCTTTAATAATACGAGGGGGGATAGCTAGATATAAGTTATTATTATTATAGTTATTAAATACGCGGAAAAAACTACCGAAATATATTATTAAAGGGGGTATTATTTTACGCGAAGAAACCTTAATTATAGGTATAGACTACTCGATTTTCGATATCGAATATCCTATAATAGACGTTTAAATTAGAGCGGGGCTATTATCCGAAGGTTTTTAAATAGTATTAGGAAAGGATATATAATATTTATATCGTCTAATAACCGGAAGTACTATAATCCGGAATATATTCGGCGATTCTATAGCGACGTATTAGCGATTAGCTACCTTACGTAGAAAATTATAGATTATATCTAAAGGCTTTAGACCGAAGGCCGGATATAATATAGTAGTAGAACGGAATACTATAATAGATATCTATATCGCCGCCAGGGTACTAGTAGTATCTATCCCGAAGGGTAGAGGTCTAGATACCGCCGGTAGGGCGGAGCTTTTACGACGAAAGATAAATAGAGATAGTAAACGCGAAAGAAAGCCGAAATTTTAAAAAGAAAAATTAGAAATAATAGCGGCCCGCTATACCTTATATTTATAAAGTTTATATTTTAAAATAGCTAGCTTAGTCTATATAGTTCTATTCTTTCGAGCTAGACTTTAGTTAGCGTATTTATATATATCTAAGTATTTAAAGGTAGAGTTTAACGTCGCCGCGAAGTAGTTAAAGGTCGTAGATATCTACGTAAAATTATATAGTATTATATTAGAGGTAGAGATATATTTAATAATATTTATAATATCTGAAATAAACTTTTTTATAAATTTATAGTTATCGAAAGATAGTTCTTTTTTATTTTAAACTATAAACCGGTAAGTATTTATTATTTATTTTACGGCCGAGTCGAAAGAATAAAATATCTATTATAGTTAGCTTTAAGCTAATATAATAGAAGGAACTATACCGTTTTATAGTCGGATAGACCTTTTCTATCCTTTTTATATTTAAAATAAATATTAGTAAAATAGTCTTTCGAATATTTAAAGATAGAGTACAGGCGATTTATATCGCTGTAATCGCTAGTCGTATAGCGTAAATATCTAATATATAGTAGGGAAGATATTCTATATATATAAAGATAAAAAATTTATATAGACGACGAAAAATTATTTAAATAAATAAAGTATAGAAAATTAGAACTTTTACTAAATAAAATATTATTATATTATCGCTAGTATATTAAAACCGTATCGTTCCGAACGCTTATTTACTATTTAGGATTTTTAAATACTTATATTAGATTCGGGTTTAATTATATTTATTAGAACTTTTATCTAGTATTATTTATAAGCTATATACGTATAGGTACGTAAACTTTATATATATCTACGGGTATAGGATATCCTTTTAAAGGTATTAGTTAAAGTAACGTTATATCGTTTACTTAACGGTATTATAATATAGTAGTTAGTATTCCTAGCCGTAATTACGGTCGTATCTCGCTAATTAGGAAATCTATATTCGATTTATAGTAGTACCTTTCCTTTTTAACTTTATTCTAGTATATATCTATATAACTAAAATATAGTTATATATAAAGCGGGGGCCGATTATAATAATAGCTAAAGAGTAACTCTTTTTTTTACTCTTTTTAACCTTTATAGTTAATTATAAAGTTAATAGATTTATTTAATAAATACTATAAATATATAGACAGATATAATATAATATCGAGGATAATATCGCTAAAGGGGAGGTAATTATAAAGCGTTAGACGCGTTATATAGGCTTTAGAGATATAATTAGGACGTTTAGAGACGAGGCTCGCCGCCTAGTTACTAGAACGTCGCTAGTATATCGGATTTTAATCCTTTCCCGCTTTTTCCTTTCCTTTATTACTAGGCTATACTTTAGTCTTTCTAGGGTACAAATTAGTTCTATAATAAACCTTTCGTCTGGTCTATAATCGTATACTATTCTAGGAATACACCCACTTTATATAGATAGTATCCGTTAAAACTACGCCGACGCGCTCCTAAAATATCTATTAAAATCGGAAGTTATAATATTTATAACTATTCCGAATATATTATATATAGTAGATATAAATATTAGAAAAAATAATAAAAAAGAAATAAAACTTTTAATCAGAAATTCTATAGATATATTTCGTAAATAGATTATAAAAATAAAAAGTATAAAAATATAAACGATAATTTAAAAAAAGATAAAATTTTATAGTAATAGATATACTACGAGCGTATAACTTTATAGTTCGAAAAAAATAACTAAATTTAATTAACTATATATATATATACTCGAAATTAAAATAATCGTTGAAATTAATAATAGACTATAGAAAGTTAAAATATTTATTAATTTAGACGCGACCGGAAATTTCGTATTAAAAAATTTAATTAAAAGAAAAAAGTTTTTTCGAAATAAAAAATAAAATCTATATAATTTAATAGTTATTAAATAAAATAAAATATTAAATAGAAACGAAAAGATTAAAAAAAAAAACAATACTATTTTAAATAATAATTAATTAATATTATAAAATTTTTGGTTCGATATTATTTAGATAGCTAATTATAAAATTATATTTAAAATTTTTTAGTTAAAAGATTATAATTATAAAGCGCCAGACGCGTTACCTAGGCCTTGGAGATATGATTGGGACGCTTGGAGACGAGGCTTGCCGCCTAGTCGCTAGAGCGTCGCTAGTACGTCGGATTTCGATCCTTTCTCGCTTTTTCCTTTCCTTTATTACTGGGCTATACTCTAATCTTTCTAGGGTATAAATTAGTTTTTTAATAAACCTTTCGTCTGGTCTACAATCGTGTACTGCTTTAGAAATATATCTATTTTATAATAATCTAGTAATAGATTGGAAGAAAAAAATATTTAGTTTTAAATAATATTTCTATATAGAAAATATCTAGTCTATACTGAAATGGCGATCTCGAATAGATAAAAAATAAAATATAAAACGCGAATTTATAGCTTCGAAAAAAGACGACGAAAAACTATTTAGGTCCGATTTATTAGATACCGACAGAAATTAGCTAAATTAATAAATAGAAATAAAAAAGAAAATTATAAACCTTTGTAGAATTCCAAGCTGATTTCCTATAACTATAGAGGAGTGAGATATTTATATATACAAGTATTTCCACGCTAGACCTATACTCGCTCCTATACCCGCTTTTACGATTAGCGACCGGATTAGTTAGTATCCGAATTTATATATAACTATATAATCCAGATATATATTCTATAACCCTTTAAACTATTCGAGTAATTTAGAACCCTAACTACTATACTCTCCCCTTCCTAAATAAGATATAGGGGGAAGTAAGTATTTTCTAAGGCCAAGTAGTAATAGAAATAAGACTATAACTAGTAATAGCGAGTAAAGTAAGGCAAGGAGTACGAGGTTACCTTCGTATAATTTATATAGAAGTAAATAAATATATTAGCAGGAGCTCGATATCGACTACTATAACCTCGAACTTTTTAACTCTCGGAGCTTTTTCTCTTAATAATATTATCGATTATCTGCTCTAATAATAGTAATAATAACTATTATAGTATATCGTACCTAACCCGGCGGCAGTTAGAATTATTATAAGATCCTTATAGGGTAATAGACGGCGAGCTAATAAGGCAGTAATTATTACTTGTAGAGGTAATTACTATCTTTATATAGTAATAGATACTATAAGTCAGGCTGTTCAATAGAAGTATCGCTTATATTAGTAGTTCCGTTAACTTGTCTCGGGAAGCGTTACCCTTCCTAATAATTTCCGGCGCTAAAATATCGAAATTCGTATAGGATACTTCGGTAAGTTTAGCCGATTTATCCAGATTATATATCTATAAGAGCTTAATACTATTTTCGTATAAGTAAGTCGTTCCTTAGGTATATACGACCTACTTCTCTTTAAGCGACTAATCTTATTCCAGCTATATAGGATTTAAGCGAGTAAACCTTATAGCCTTTATACTAGTAATATTACCCGTCCCTTCGTATACTGCGTAAGTATACGACAGGAATTCGGAGGTATATATAGTAACTATCTATAGAGGTACTACTAAGGTAAGTATCTATACTTATCTTTATATAGATTATAACCTATAGTTAGTATAGGGCTTCCGTTACAGGTATAGATCCCGTAATCTCCTAGGAAACGAGCGGGTACGAGAGCTAGAAGCCGTATAAGCGATAATCCTGTACCGCTTCCTCCTATTCCGCTACGGCTGCGTCGATCGTCGTCGAGGCGAATTATAGACCGTAACGTTTTTCCGCCCGATTCCCTATAGGGTAACGGGGGCTTCAGTCCTCTGGCTTTATCCTCCTAGCCTACTATTAATAACTCTAATAGACCTAGATATAAGAATAAACTTTCTATAACCTAAGCCGAGACCTTATTAATAAATATAGTTAAAAGAGGAGGGGCTAGTAGTCGTCCGTTAGCTGGATCTCCGTTATACGTATTAAGGGCTACGAACTCGCTTGGCTATATACCCTTGTCGGATGCCGATCGTACGCAATTAGAATCTCAGTTCGGCCCCGGGCCTTTTTAGGGATCGTCTCCTCTCTCCTCTGCGCCTTCGGACCTGGGGAGTGTACCACCTTTACCGGCCGCTCCTGTTAACGCCCGCGCGGCTCGCCGTAAGGCTCGCCGTATATATACCCTTAAGGTATAGTACGTAGCAGCTTAACGTTAAATAGATCGGCTCTAGAGCGAGAGGGAACGCGAACGCGAAGACCTCGACCTTACTAACGAGGATCGCTCTGGTCCTGAACAGGTGCTTCGGCCTCGTCGAGGGCGGTAAATATACTAAGACTAAAGAGTAGTAGATAGTTATTTAGACTTCGGCGTAGCTATATTTAAGGTACGATAGTTATATTATAAAGGGCGGCCCTATTATATTTTAGCTTTATATTAAGGTATAGGGGGGGTCCAACTTTCTAAATTTTTAATTTAAGTTCTTCCGGTTTAACGAATATATATCGTACGTATCTTAGGATAAAAGACCGTACCTAAGGTTACCGTTAAATCTTTATTAAATATAACTCCGTAAACTAGTAAAAAGCTCCGCTTTTAGCGTCGTCTTAGGATTATTTATATATTTATTTACTCTTTACTCTACGGGAAATTAACGAGAATATCTTTTTCTTAAGATAAATAAAAGGTAAAGACGTTATATCTAAACTGGAATTAACTTATATTTTAATATATACGAATATATAAAATAATAAATAAGACCAAGAACCTAACTAATCCTTCCTCTTTCTAGAGGTTTATACCTTATCGTCGTCTTCTTTACGGAGATTATTTTTAGGTATAGGCCTAAACTTAGGCAAATAATTATTATCTAGGTTCTCCGCTGGCTTTAGCTTACGAGGTCTTCCTCGCTTACGCTTTTCGTCTAGCGGAGGCTGCTCTATAGTAACTTTCTTTAGTTTTCTATACCTACGAGGTATTTTCTATCTAATAGTAATATTTCCTTCTATAAAGTATTTCTTTATATAATCTCTACTAATCAGGTATTTATTAGCGGACTTACTAGGAGGTTTTAGGATATAAATATTTAAGATCTTAGCTTAAATAACCTTATATAGACTATACTAGTTAACCTTAAACTTTTAAGATTACTTAGTCCTGATTAAAACTATATCCCTCTTAATAAAGGTATTACCTTTTACCTTTACGTTCTACGCCTTCTCGTTTATCTTTGCTCGTACTATTATATCCTTAAATACCTTAGCTCGATCGCGCGAAAGAAACAGCGTAGGATCGATTCTTTTATTATATCCTTCCGGAGAAGGGCTAGAAGTATTAGTTAGTAGCGTCGGGTTAATACTATAAAGTAAATAGAAGGGTAAAAATCTAGTAGTCGTATACGTACGAATACGCGTAGTAAATAGAACCTAATTTAAATAAAGATTCTAAGTCTTTCTCGGCTACCCGATATAGTATTTAGTAAGTATTTTCCCGAGAACTCCGTTAAACCTCTCGACCGCGCTATTTATTCGAGGGTAATAAGGCGTCGTACCTCGATACTTGACTCCTAGCAGGCGGTATACCTTATCTATAGCTAGAGCCTAAAGATTTATACCTCGATTAGTAATAATTTTTTTTAGAAAGCTGTAATTACGGTAGATCCGATAGATAATAAATTCGGCTAGTACCTCTACTATTACGTTTAGAAGCGACTAAGCTATAGGCTATCTAGTAGTATAGTTAATCGTAGTTATAATCTATTTATTACCCTAGTTAGTTTCTAGTAAGGGACCGATAAGATCGAATCCCTAGCGCTTAAAAGGATTTAACCTGTCTTTCTAGGTACTAGAGGGATATATTATATCCCGTTTAATATCGCGAGAGATAGTAGTAAGCTGATATTCGGGATAGTACTTAATATAATATTTAATATCTTTCCTTATCTCGGGCTACTACTATTTTATATAAATAATATCTATTATTATCTTGTACGAATAGTAACTATATTATTTATAGATATAGTCTAGGAAATTCGTATAAGCCTATACTAGAATATACGGTACCTAACTATTCTAAAGCGAGTCCCGGTACTATACTATATTATCTTTAACTCGGAGATAGTATTTATACTTCTCTAAAATAGCCTTTATTTCCGGATTATTAGGTAGGGTTCCGGATTCTATATAAGCTCTAATAGCGTCGTTAAATAAAATTATACGATTATTAACTTTACTGGTAAATAGCTAGAAGTCTCTTCTTCGGCTTAGTATATCCGCTACCGTTATCTTACTACCCGGCTTATACTTAATATCGAGTTTATACTCTCTAAATTCCGCGAGCTAGCGAGCGAGCCTCCTAGAAGGCTTAGTAGTAGTCCTAAAGTATTATAAGCCTATATAATCCGTCCTAATAGTTATAGTTATTCCGTTTTCGATATAGCAGCGCTATCGCTGTAGAGACTCCTTAATAGTAAGAAACTCTCGTTCGTAGGTAGCGTAGTTACGCTCTACAGATATAAATACCTTGCTCTCGAAAGTAATAGGCTACTTAATACTATCGGTATTAATCTAGTAGAGAACGGCGCCTTATCTAAAATCGGAGGTATCCGTCTCGATAATAAAAGGTAGGGTTATATCGGGCTAAACAAGTACTTTATCGCTTATTATAACGTTCTTAATTAGTTCGTACGTATTTCGAGCTTAAAAATTTATTCGGATTAGTTTATACTTTTTACTTTCTAAATTCTGGATTAATTTATAGAGAGGCCCGTATATTAGGGCGAAATCCTCTATAAATCTCCGGTAATAGATATATAACTCTAAAAAGGACCGTATATCGTATACCGTTTATAGCGGCGGCCAGTCTTTAATAGCTTTTACCTTCGCTGTATCTATACGGACTTCTCCGTTACTAATAATATACCCGCAGAATTTAATATACTTCTAGAAAAATAGGTACTTCGAAGGTTTCGCGAATAGTTAGTTCTTTTCGAGTACCTCTATAATAGCTTTAATATACTATAGGTACTCCTCCTCGTTCTTCGAGTAGATTAAAATATTATCGAAGTAAATAACCACGAAATCGTCGAGAAACGGCCTAAATATATTATTTATTATAGTTTAGAACGTTATAGGTATATTCGTTAACCTAAATAGTATAACTAAGAACTTATATTTACTAGCTTTAATATTAAAAGCCGTCTTTATATAATCTTTATCGATAACGTTAATCTGCTAGTAACCGCTTATTAGATTAATCTTACTAAAGTACTTCGCTATCCCGATAGTATCTAGATAATCTTAAATTTTAGGTAATAGATACCTATTCTTTATAGTTATACTATTAAGGCCCCGGTAGTCGATATATATACGCTAGCTACCGTCCTTCTTCTTAGTAAAAAGAACGGGCGCGCCCTAAGGAAATTAACTTAGTCGAATTAATCCTCGCTCGGTAAAATACTTAATCTAATACTTCTACTCCTCGTTCTGCTTAGGAGATAAACTATAATAAGCTCGATTAATAGGTCGAGTATCGCCGGTCTTAATTATATAATCTAATAGCCTCTCCGGTAGTAGTTTTATCGGAAAGTTATTTTAGAGACGATCTAGAAGTTTCGGGCCGAGAACTCTATCTAGTCCCGTATAGCCTATCGTTTTCTGGACCGGGTTAAATCGTTCCGGAGAGTTAGGTTCGTTTCGTACAATATATAGGCAGGCCTATACGCCCTTCCTAATAAGTTATTCGAACCTTCTAAAGTTAATTTCGGAAAACTCGGTCGGGGTATTTTTAAAAAGTTATAAGCGATATATATTCGAGGCGCTATATAACCGATATATAATTCTATCCTTCTAGATTCGTACTCCTAGGGTATTATAGTCAGATACTAAGTAGTACTGCTTCTAGAAGTCTTCCCCGAAAATTAGATTATAGTCTATATCTAGTACTATATAAGGAGTAGTAGTAGAGAAGGTTCTATAAGACTATAAGAGCTCTATCGCTCCTAAAATATCTATAATCTTACTGCCTTCGAGCTATATTCTACCCGATAACTGCTAAAGCTCTAATCCTAGGAGGTTAATAATACGCCTAGCAATAAAGCAGTTAGTAGTACCTAAATTAGCGAAAACTTTAAGGCGATTCCTACTAATCTCTAGATTAAACCGTATCTATCTATTAAGGCCCGGTATTCGACCTATATATAAGAGTCGTTTACTATCTTACGTATCCTTAAGCGACGGTATTATATCGCGGGAGGCAGTTAAGGCCTCCTCCGGCGTCCCTTTAGAGGTTATCTCTAACTCCTCGATCTTTACTTTAACCAGACCGAGCTATTCCTCTACTATTAAAGGCTTTTTATCGGCGTTGTATATACGCCCAGATACGTACGACGCTATTTATTTTCCGACGACCCGTTATTAGCCGTCGCCGATAGGCCTTTCCTTTCAGAAAAGGTCTATCCCGCGGGAATATATCCCGGAATATAAGCGCTCCGGTAATCTTTTTCGCGATAGCTAGGCTTCCTATAATTATAGCACTTGCTCGTACTATTTAATCCCCCTCGTCTACCTCTTCCTCCTCGACTACCTCGGCCTCGGCCGCGGCCGCCTCGACTACCAGTATCTATAGAGTTAATCTCGGCGGTACTAGATTATTCGACCGTCGAGGAAGCTGCAGTACCCCGGTTATTATAGCGTTTAGTAGTAACCTTTTCGAATATCGTTACGGCGTTTATAATATTTATAAAGCTTACTAGTTATCTACTTTATTATTATAGAGCGAGATATCCTTTAGTAGCTATCTAGGTATTAGGCTTTAGATAATCGATAAAATACCTTAAGGCAGTATACTCGCTAATTTTACTCTTAATATCTACGTATAATTTAATAAAAGCAGAGCAGTAGTCTTTAATATTACTAAGTTTCTTATTCTAGGCTAATCTACGCTAAGTAGCTAAAGCGTTTTCTATAAAGTTCGGCTTATCCTATCGTTCTAGGAAGGCCTCTTTAAAGTATTTCTAGGAGCTTTTATCCAGGTTAGAGACCTGCTTAACGTACTACGGCTCAGTATCGTTAATAAAGTATTAACTACTATAGAAAACGGGGTCCGCGATAGTTATACTATAAGATAAGTAGTAGTATTTATAGCGGCGGAGCCAGGTATAGGCGATATAGTAGTTACGCTTATAACCTTTAAAGTTAGGAGGCTTCTTATTATAGGCGTCCTGTACTACGTAGGCTATAGAGACGTTAGAGGTATTAGGAAGAATAGACCTACGTAACGGCGGATTAGGGTTTCTATTAGGAGGCCCTAGTAGCCCTAGATTAGAGCTACTACGACAGGAACGATAATAATCGGAGCCGGTATAGCTGCTCCTACGGTTCGTATAAAGACGACTAAAAGGTCGGTTACGCCTATTACTAGGCCTACCTTCGTTATCGCTATTGTAAGAATCGTTATCTCCGGGAATATCTAGGGTACCCCCGAGACTAACGCTTTCTCTAGGAATATCCTTCTCTACGGTAGGGATAGTAGCGAATTAGGCCGTAAGCAAGTCGTTTAAAAAGGTCCTATAATAAGACTTCTGGTTCGTACAAACCTTAGAAAAGGCTGTATTCTTATTATATACCGTTATTCGCTCTATACTAGCGCCGAGCTAAAAGTAGAGGGAGTATTTTATTTAGGAACTTATATTCGAGCTTAGAGAATCTCGTTTATAAAGGTAGGTAAAACCGGTTTAAAGAAGCTTTAATAATAGGGTAAAGGTAGATCGTTTATAGCCTAAAAAGTTATTACTACTAGTATAGAATTCTAAGCTAATTTCCTATAACTATAGAGGAGTGAGATATTTATATATACAAGTATCTCCACGCTAGGTCTATACCCGCTTCTATACCCGCTCTTATAATTAGCGACCGGATTAGTTAGTATCCGAATTCGTATATAACTATATAATCCAGATATATATTCTATAACCCCTTAAGCCGTTCGAGTAATTCAGAACTCTGACTACTATATCTTTCGAAAATTTTATAATATCTAATAAAAAGTTAAAAGAAAATTTATTAGAAAAGATTCCGGGCGAATATAAAAATTAGATAAATTTATTTCGAAAAGAAATAACTATAAAAATATTATCTAAATATTAATTATAGATTTATAAAATTAGATTTAAATTAGATAAATAATCTATATTTAGATCTATTTTTCTATTATCTATAATAGAACTCGAAATATTCCGTAAATATTTAGATAAAAATATAAAAAAGAAATTTATTAGAAAATTTTAATTATCGGTAAAATATCCGATCTTTTTTATATTTAAAAAGGATAGAATATTCCGTCTATCTATTAATTACCCGAAGTTTAATAATATTACTATTAAAAACCGATATCTATTACTAAATATTAGCGAATTTTAAAATAGATTTTTTAGAATATAATATTTTATAAAGCTCGACCTTCGAGAAATATATAACTTTTTATAAATAAAAGCCGGAAAAAACTAGAAAATAGATTTTCGAATACGGTATAGTTATTATAAATATACGGTTATATTATTTAAATTTTCTAACGTTTCGATAATATATTAAAATATAATTAATAATATATTTAGAAAATATCTAGATATATTTATTATCGCCTATTTCGATAATATTTTAGTTTATTTTAAAATATTCGAAGAATATAAATATTACGTTAGTAAGATTTTTAAATATCTAGAAAGAAAAGCTTTAGGTTTTAAACCAAAAAAGTATAAATTTTATAAAAAAGAAATTAACTTCCTAGAATTTATTATAGAGCGAAACGGATTATATATCGATTCTAGTAAACTAAAAGCTATTATAGAATAGAAAATACTAATAAATATTAAAAAAGTCTAAAGTTTCTTTAAATTTATAAACTATAATCGAAAGTTTATAAAAAATTATTTTAAAAAAGCTCTCGCTTTTATAACTTTAATAAAAGATACCGTTAAATAATATTAGAGAGAAAGGAAATAATAAATATTCGAAGATTTTAAAAAGGAATATATAAAAGATCTAATACTTAAAATATTTAATCCGAAAAAACTATTACGAATAGAAACGGATTCGTTAGATCTAGTTATTAATATATATCTTCTATAATAATATATTAGCAAGTAGTACCCGATCGTCTATATATCTAGAAAATTATCGCTAGCGGAATAAAACTATAATATCTATAATAAGGAATTACTAGCTATAGTAGCCGTACTAGAATAGTAGAAAGTATACGCCGAAAAATAGTTAGAATTAATAATTTTTATAGATTATAAAAATCTTCTATATTTTATAATAATAAAATAATTTAATAAAAGATAAATACGATAGTCTGAATTTTTCGGCTAGTATAAATTTAAAATATACTATATTCTAGATAAAAAAAATAGAAAAATAGACGTTCTAAATCGAAAAAGTAATTATATAAAAATAAAGAAAGTTTTTAACGGTAGTATTTTTAAAATTAATAAAGATAGATTACTATTAGTAAATTAGTACGAGATAAATATAACGCTACGTATATTTAGAAACGACTAAAAATAGTTTTTTATTAAAAAAGAAAAACTATAAATACTAGATAATAAAATTGACGAATATATTAAAAAATACTATAATAGAATACTATAAGGGTATTTAGATATAATAAAGATAATATAACTTTTATAATAATATTACTAGTTTTCTAATATAAAGAAATATATCGAAATATATATTAAAAAATATTTTAGTTATTAGTAAAATAAGTATACTATATATACTCGTTATAGAAAGATCCAGTATTAGAAACTACCGGATTTATTATAAAAAGAAGTTACTATAGATTTTATTATTAAATTTTAATGTTAAAAAATTCGATAATAAATATAGAATACGACTTAATATTTAATATAATAGATAGGTTTACTAAATATATCTATATAATCCTATTATAAAAAGATATTATTATAGAATAACTTAGATTTATAATTCTAGATCGATTATTTTAATACTACGGACTACTAGAAATATTAATAAATAATAGAAATAAATTCTTTACTTCGAACTATTAAAAAATCCTTTATTTCTTAATTTAATATTAAATTAAAAATATTAATAACTTTCTATCCGATAACGGATAGATAGATAAAATGTATTAACTAAACTTTAAAATAATATCTAAAATATTATATTAACAACGTTTAAAATAATTAGATTTCGTTTTTATTAATAGTATAACTAGTATTTAATATAAGAGAATCAAGTATAATAAAAGAAGTACCGTTCTATATAGAAAGTAAAAGAAATCCGAATTTATTTAGATAACCGCTACTATATAAATTAGCGGAATTAACTATCTAAAAAATCTATATTTAGAAAAAAATCTATAAAAATATTCTAAAGATATAGAAATATTCGGATAACTATTAAAATAAAAGGCGAAAAATAGTATTTTGGTTAAAAAAAAGAGATAAGATATATCTTTTAATAAGAAACTTAAAGATAAAAACTTTAAATAAAAAATTTAACTATATTAAAGTCGGACTATTTTTAATTAAATAGATTAAAGGACTTTAGAACTTCGAATTTAATCTATTTAAAAATATTAAAGTATATCCGGTATTTTATATATATTTTTTAAAACTAGCCGATCTCGGAACGGCGTTATAATAGATATTTAACTTCGAAATATAAAAAGAAAATATCTTTATAGTCGAAAAGATCCTATAATAAAAAGATTAGAATTATCTAATTAAATAGAAAGATTATTCTATTTCGGAAAATATTTAAGAACCTAAAAAATATTTAGTAAACTGCTAGAAGATTCTATAGTAGTTCTACTAATAACGGATACCGAGAAATTCTAAAAAGAATCCCGTAGGTTATTTAAAATACTCTAGGTTTATAGAAATAGACTAAATAAATGACTATCGGAAAGATCTAAAGATTCTAGAATTTTGTTCTTTTCGATATTAAATATTTCTACTATAATAGCCTTTTTAATACGTTTATTTAATAAATCTATTTTTTAATAAAGTTATATTTTTTTTATAAAAGTAATATATATTTCTATCCGAATTTTCTTTTAAATTTTATAAACTTTTCGGATACTTTTATATAATTTAAATTTTTTATTCTTTAAATAATCTTATTTAGATTAGATTATCCGAAAATTATACCTCTATCTAAGGCGTAGATATTTACTATATTTTCTAGAATAAATATAAATTTTATAAATTCTTTTATATTTTATATAAATAGATAAGGTTTTTACTATAATATTACTAAAAAGTTTAATAAAGTCGGTAAATTTATAACGATAAATAGTACTAGATTCGGGACGATATTAAAGTATAATATAGTAGAAAGGAAAGAAAGAAATTAAAATAGCGGGAAAAAAGTAAATTTTAAAACGAAGTTAAAGAAAAAAAAAATAGTATTATAATTTTAGATTAGATCTTATACTAAATCTAGTAATTAGTAATAAACTTTTTAGTATATATTTAATATTTAAAGAGTATTTAGTAATTAACGTTACTTAGTAGTACTAATTATTTATTACTATTAAATAGATATTTAAATATTTAATTACGTTTAATATACTAATTATACTAACTATACTAATTATAGAAAGTTTTATTATCTATAAAGATCTTGAACTCGACGCCTTTATAGTTTATATTTAATTTATTAATTATTACTATATACTATTCTAGTAATTAAACTAATTTTTTTCCTATTAATTTAAAGTAATTACCTGTTATATCTTCGTTTATAGATATACCGATAAATTTAACTAAATTTTGGAGATACCAGACTTTCTCGGTAGTTCTATAATAGTTATAGAAAAAGACTATTTCCGGTAATCTCGAAAAACGCATTCTAATAATTCTAGCTATTAATAAATAGGAATTTATTTCAATTCCGGCTTTAATAGGTACTAGAAAATATAGTACGTTAATCGATATTTAGTTCCGGTTCTTCCGGATACGAATATCAGCGTTTTACGGTTTAGTAAACTTTTTAGCCTTTTTAGAGATACTAATTTCCTTTTATTAAAAAAGATCTACTAGAAACGCCTCCTATTTAAAGCGGCGCGAATTTCCTTCGATCTATATTTATAAATAGATCAGGAAATCTATAAGAGAATTTCTATCTAACGCGGTAAAACTTTATACTAGCGTATAATAATAGATTTTAGGGACTTTATAATAATTAGCTTTAAAAATTAAAATTTTATTTTAGCCCGAACTTTTAATATTTAGCTTCGCTAGCTTCGTTTTAACGAGTTTATTAAATAGGAATTTATAAAGATATATATAGCGAGAACTATTCTACTACGGAGAAAACTTATATCTAATACGCCGAATAGGATCCCGTCTATAGATATTATAGTAATAGATCCGCCGAATCATATAATAATAATATTAAATACTATAATAGAATTTATAAAAAGTTAGAATATAAAGAGATTAGCTAAAATTTTATCGATACTAGGCCGAAGGCTTTCTATTTATACTAGAAATATAACGTTTCGCTTATATTACGGAATAAATTATTTAAATATTTTAAAACCGTTTACTAGAATACGGAAAGTAACGAAGCCGAAATATAAATATTTATCGCCGATAAATATTTTTCTAGTAAAGAAGATATTTTTATATCTAGCGTAATTATTTCGAATAGCGAATAGATTATAGAAATCGGTTTAGTTTTTAAACGTTTCTATTACGCCGTTTTTCTATTAGCTTTCCGTCCGAATATATCTAACGCTAAAGACGTTTATATTAATTCTAGATATATTATATTAATAGCCGATAGAAAATTTATTCCGGAAGATATTAAAATTAAAAAACTATCTAAAAAGATTCCTATTTGTAGTATAGATAAATAAATTTATTAAACGGATAAATTCGCCGTTTTTACCTTCTATTTAAAAGGCGATATAACGGTAGTAGAATTTATAAAGGAAATCTATATCGTTAAAAATCTATAAACTAATTTACTACTAGCTATAGATATTTTAACTCCGGGAGAAATAATTTTAGATTATTAAAAATAGTAAATTATTATCGGTAGTTACGAAAACTTTAAAGTTAATTTCAATTCCTATATATATAAAAAGCCTAATTTTAGATATACTATTAGAATTTAAAATAAGATTATTTTATAATTTAATAGAATTATATAAATTTTAATATAATATCGAAACGATATTTCCGGAAATTATAATTTCTTTTTCGAATTTAAATTAAAGTTAAAACCGAAAGTAAATTTTAGCTCTAACGGTAGCGTTTTTATCTATATAGTCGACATTTCCTTTATTTTCGTAAACGTCTATAATATAAACTACTCGCCGGTAGTTTTATCTAAACGAATACGGCTTAAAAAAGTTATAAAAATCGGTATAAAGAATATTATATTATAACTTCTAATATAATTCCGCTCGCGGCAGAATTAATATAGAATATTATTAAATATACTGTTAAAAATTCAACGAAAAAAGTAGCTATTAAAGCTACTACGATACTCGCCGCCGCTATAGTTATATAGAACGGAACCGTATATCGTCTAGAATTATCTAATATAATTAGTATACGGAACGTTTTAACGAATTAAAATATATTTTATATAATTAATAAAGTAAATTTTAGCGAGATTTTAGCGGGACTTAACGTAGATTCGGTTAAAAATATCGATTTCGCTATATTAGCCTTCTTTACTATATCTATAGATTTTAAATTAAAATATCGCCTATTTAATAGTATTACGGTTTACGGTAAACTACTAGTAGCGTAATAACTAGCCGCCGTTATCGAGAAATACGAGGACGTATTTACCGATTAAGGAACGATAATAGATATCTTTAAAAAGAAATAAATACTAATATCTCTAAAGAAAAAAACGAAGCCTACGCCTTCGAAAGTTTATAATCTAAACTATATAGATTATATTAAACTAGATAAAATCTTTAATAAATTCTATAAATAAAGTAAATTAGAATATTTCGAATAACTAACGCCTTTTATATATTCTATTTTTATAGTATAAAAGATTTTTCTAAATAGTATAAAAAAGGGACGAATAGTAGTTAATATTCGAGGCTTTAATATTATTACGGAATCGGACAGTTATTTCCTTCTACTATAAACCGATACTATCGCCTTAATATTAGAATACCTCTATATTTCGGTCGTTAATATTATAGGATAGTTTTTTTAATTTAGAGTTAAACGTTATAATCGTTATAAATTTACTATAGTTTTTTATCGAAAATAG
The DNA here is from genome assembly GCA_011316305.1 of Rusavskia elegans. Classification (NCBI taxonomy): domain Eukaryota; kingdom Fungi; phylum Ascomycota; class Lecanoromycetes; order Teloschistales; family Teloschistaceae; genus Rusavskia; species Rusavskia elegans. The sequence continues at coordinate 116,340 of SAUG01000059.1, forward strand.
AAATAAACTTCGGTAGCGTTTATAGAATATAAAGGATTACTGCTATATATATAGCGCTAGACTGATAAACTATTCCGCCCGTTTAAAGATTTCGTTAAAGTCTATATAGTTAATATTATTATCTTTTTATATAGTTTAGAAAAATATTTAGAATATCTAGATTAATATTTCGTCCTATTCCGAGAAAAATAAATTAACCTCGCGCCTTCTAAGTTATTTGTAGGGTATTTTTTAGTTCGTTTATTCGGATAACGCGTTAACGTATTAGAAATAACTACTTTAAAAGATAAAATTAAAATTATTTCGGAAAAGGCTTTTCCGGAATATTTATAAAATCTGGAAATCTACTTTAAAATAATTAAATAGCTTCGTTATACGGTTATAGAATTTATATAGCTCGCCGAATCTCTATAGAAAAAGAAGACTCTATTTACGAAAAGACTCGAATAAAGCTTTAAAAGATTTAAACAAAAGTTTTAATTAACGAAATTAAAATATAATCCTATTTTAAAAGAAAAGAAATTATTTCGAATACTTTAAATAGCTTTTAAATCACTAATCTTTTTCTACTATTTTATTTCAATAAAAAAACTCTATATTAACTTAGATATATTAAAGTAAATCGGCTTTATAGTAATTATCTACTATATTAACGGAAATTCCGATAGAAACTTTCTATCTACTAAAATATAGCTAAAAGTATTCCTAAGTAAATATTTTAATAACGCTAAATAAAACTATTAGCCTACCGAATTAAAAGTCGCCGGAGTCGTCTAGATAATAAAAAAGATTTACTATTTTATTCATTCTTTTTTAAAGCTGCTAGTAATTATATATACGGATTATTCGGCGGCGGTCCCGATTTTAAAATAGATTTTATTTAAGATAATAAATACGGATAAATTAAATTTAAAGCTCGTTCGTATATTATAATATCTTCCAACCTTGAATATTAAATTACGTTATAAAGTAGATAAAATTAATATCGTTCCTAATATTTTATTATAATTCGAAACGAAGGTCTTTTATATTCCGGTTAAAAATAAAGAAGATATTCTAGACGTATTATACGGAAATATTAATATTAACGATAAAAGAAATATCTTCTAATACGCCCCGGATATCGTTATATCTATATATTATATAATATTCGTCGAAATAGTAGATAAATTTAAATAATATATTAAAGAAGATTACGCTAATAATAAACGATAGACTAAAATTATTTTAATACTACGAACCTAGAAACTAGATTATAATATTAAAGATAATAAATATCGCGTACCTAATATTAATTTCCGAATACGTAACGAACTTTTTTACTACGTTTCTAGAAATAGCCGAAATCGACTCTATATTCTAGATAAGCTCGCAAGTAAAGTTATTAACGAAGTTTATAACCGGTATTATTAAAGGTATTATCGTATATACGAAAAACTCTATTTATCGATCTTTATTCGTAATATATATAAAAGAATTAAAGAATATATAGAATACTATTATTAATACTAGTTAAATTAAAATAAATAATATAGATTTTATAGTTCTATTCATTTAATTCTTCTAAAAATACCGGCTAGATTATTTACTTTGTAGTTAATTAGACGAATCTCGTTATTATTATCTTATTCGTATATAACTAGAATATTCTATTAGCTATTATTAGTAATAGAAATTATAAATTTATATCTTTTTTCTAGCGCCAAATCTTCCAGAAACTAGGAACGAAAATCCTAATATTTATAGCGTATTACCTATAAACCGATAGATAATCGGAACGAATTAATTAAATAATAAAAATTAGTTTCCGTTTCTAGTTTACGGAATATCCGGATAAAGATTAGACTAAAGCTATTCTATTTCTATAGTTCGCGTTTAATAACGTAATCAGTTTCGCTACTAGTACGGCTCCTAACGAATTTATACTAGGTTTTCGTCCTAAAGATATAATTAGTATTTTATTACTCCTATCGCCGGAAGATATAGAATATTTAAAACCTATTAAATATATAGAAATAGAAAATATAATAGTCTTTAATACTATCTTTTCTAAAGTTCGTTATAATAATCTATATAAAGCCAAATTCTTTAAATTAGGCGTTAAGATTTTTCTAAAGCTTTATTACGGATATACGCTGCTAGACGTTATTAATCGAAAGCTTTCGAATTAACGAGCCGGTCTCTTTAAAGTAATTTATAAGATCGGATATCTTACCTACAAATTAGAACATTCTTTTACTATAAAAATCTATTCTATTATCTTTATAATTTTATTAGAATTAGTATCTACCGGCGATAATCCTTTTAACCGGCTTCCGATTAATAACGAATTTTCCGCCGTCGAAATAGAATTTTCGAAAAAAGATTCTAATTAGTTCGAAGTAGAATAAATTATAGATCGACGAAAGATACGCTAGCGCTTCTAGTATCTAGTTAAATAGAAAGGTTATAGGCTGTAATATAATAACTAGTATAGGTTATAAGATTTAATATATTATATAGACCTTATTAACGAATATAATAAATCTATTTTCTTTTTATCTAGAGCTCGTTATTATTAATAAACTAATTATATTCCAGAAATATTATAGTAATCGAAACTTTAAATATCTACGTCGCTAGTAGATTTTCTACGATATTTCGGGCTGAAGTTAAAGCGTTTATAAATTATTATACCTCGCCGGCGCTCTATATATTTAATCTAGTATAATTATATTTTCTTTATATTCGGTAAAATATAACTACTATTTATTAACCGCGAAGCAAAAGATTTTATTACTAGATACTATAGCGTCGTAGTAGCGTATCTAGACTATAATACCGGATAATCTATTTCTATAAAAAACGGGTTTAAATTAATTAGTAATCTTTAGATCTAGATTCGATTCCTGGTAGTACTAGTTCCTTTTTAATCTTTTTAATTGTTTTCTTTTCTTTTTATTTCCGATAAAATCTAATTACAATATATTCGTCTAAAAATAGATATTTATATTATCTGATACTATAGTATAGTAGTAGTACGTATCGCTTCTATTGGTATAGCCCGAGTTCGATTCCTGGTGGCGCTATTTTCTTTTAACCTTTTAGCGTCTTTATTTTGACGTTTTTGAAGTTTTTAAACGTTTAATACGAGCGTATCGAAGGCGATGCTATTTTTCCGTTTTAGTGGTATTTGTTATAAGCTATTTAAATTGCTTGCAATTTATATAGAATTTAATAGAAATAGAAATACTGGCCGATAGTGCCGACTGACTAATACGCTGACTAAACCCGTTCAACCGCGGTTTATTGGCCCTGCGGGATTCGTTGCCCGATTAGGCCTAGCGCGCAGCCTTGTTCGCTTGTTTACAGAGGAATTTTCCATCTATATTAGAAATATCAAACTATTATTATTATATCAAATCGATTTATAATAGATTTTTTTTTTATTTTCTTTTTCTATTAATAATTCTATTATATATTTCTAGAATAAAAACCAGTTAAAATCTTTTTATCGTATTTAATTAAAAGGAATTATAATAGCTTTTTTTTATTTTTTATATATCTATAATTTTTTAAAAAAATATAAAGTTAAAGTTAACTGTAATATTTATAGCGAGTATATTCGGATTTAGAAATTTTATAATCTTCTAATTTCTAATACTATTTATATTTTCTTTTTTTCTATTCGTTTTTCTTTTATTAATTTTTTTTATAGGAAAACGTTTTAAAAATAAAAAAAATATATTCCGTTCTAATATTTTAAATATTTTTAAAAAATATTTCAAAATCTATTATTATATTAAATTCTTTCTAGATTCTAAAAAGAAAATTCGTAATCGGTATTTTATTTAAAAATCGGATTTCTACCGATTTTTAAAAAAGTAAAAATATTTTATTATTTATTATTACGTTTTAGATAAATATAAAAGTAATTTTATTATTTAAAAATAACGTATTTTATTTTATTTTAATAAATTTAATAATTCTATAATATTTTACTTTTCTATTAGTTTTACGCTAGCTATATAAAAGGCGTCCGTTAAATTAATATCTAGATTTAATTCGGATAATTTCGACTATTTTTTAAAAGATTTCGATTTTTTTTAACTTTTAGAAATAATCTATTTTTAAAAGAATATCTAATTAAAAATTTATTTATCCGGTATCTTTCGCTTTTAATTATTTTTAAATTATATTTCGATATTATAAATCATTTCGGGGTCTTTTAAAATATCTATTAACTTTTACTTTCTAGCTATTATTTCGTTCTATAATAATAAAAATAAATTTTAATCGAATTTTTTACTTTTTAATTAAATATTTAATATAAGATCCGGTATTCTATCTAATCTAAAGTTATATTTAACTTTTTCTATTTTTCTAATAACGTTTCGGTATAGTTTTTTAATATCGTCTATCTATAGTCTTTAAATTATTTCTTACGCCAAGCCACCACTCTCGCCAAGCCTTACTCAAAACAGGTGTGCACTCACACTTTCCTTCCAAATGCACGCAATGCGCACCCGACGTTACAGGATGCAAATCGTGACATTCGAAGAGCTTAATCAAGATGATCAAATTCTGACCAATTGGGGTCGAGGAATTGCGTGTGCGAAAAAAGACTCCTGGTGATGGTCGCTGACAGCCCTACTAGCCCTGCAAGGCCTGCGCCAAGCCCTCCCAAATCTGGTGTGCTCACCTTCCTGCTATATCCACTCAATGCGCATTTGGGTGAATTGAGGACCTCACTCAGACGTGTGATGTCATGGCTAGTTCTTCAAGTAAGATACATACACTGAGAGAGCAATCGAACTAAGATACATGATGAATCTCACCGCACCTTGACACATCATGCTTAAGATTCTTACTCCATAATCGAAGATATCGACTTCCTCATCTCATCTGGTATATCCTGGCATCCTCGTGCGGACTCACATGTTTGAATCCACTGATTGAATTGCGACCTGACAGTCTCTAGCGCCAGTACAGCATTCTCACTTCCCTGGTCAATCGCATCGCCGAAAACGGCAACTCCACAAAACTGCTCATCCACATGGCGGATCTGCATGGCATGTTCGTCTACCTGGCGCGCCAGATCCTGATTCAGTCCGAGATATTGCGATCCGATCCACTGTGCAATCTCGCCTCTCCTGCGAGGGTAATCGGCCGTGGCGTTCCCAACCGCTTTATCGATTTCGTTGAAGATTCTTTGTAGCGATTCGACATCTTCTCTGTACCGGAGAGCCTTCGCGCCGACGTTCTTCATTTTCCTTCTTGGACCCTGGGAGGGATCTGAGAAGTCAAAGGTCCGCTCGTTAACGATATTGTCGTTGTTGACGAGCAAGCGACGAGGTATCAGAAGAGCTTTGGCGATGTTCCAACCCTTGTGAGCGGTTGTCGCTTCCACGTGCGTTACTGGAACGGCTGCGTAGGATGGGCCAATCGTGCTGAACTGGGTCAAGGCATCGTAGAAATCTTGGCAGCTGCCGTTGACACGCTTGTACTGTGCTTGTGCCGTATTGAAGAGCTTGACGAGTTGATCTTGCATAGGGTGAGTGCCTTTCTGGATGGCCGTATCTAGCTCCTTAAGCAGCTTGGCCCCTTGTTCCATTTTGGCGCAAGGATTTTGGCTACCGTTGATTCCGACGAGGCCGCGGTCGGCCTGTCCCAAATTTTGGCTTCCTTGTCCAATCGGATATCGATAGTTGTCGACCTGCACCAAGGCCAGCCATGTAATCAGACCAAAGAAGGGCAAGGCGTAGCGAAGAGGCAGTCCGAGGACACGACGGCGCGACAGCTCCTTCTTGATAGAAGATCTCCTCCTCCTCAATGTTGGACTCTGCTGGTCATGGGCGTCGTGCGGGAGCTCTGCAAGGACTCCCGAGGCAGTATTCAGAGGGGCTGCTGTACTTGGTGCGGGCTGCGCCGTTGGAAAGTTGAAGGTGTTGTTTTGCGTCTGAGTGACTACTTATAGATTAGCGTTGGAGCTATCAGTTAATGACGACACCTTTACCTTTGTAGTCAACGACTCCTCCACCTATAAGATTGGGCTTGATGTTATTGCAGTATCCGTCCCAAAGTTTCTTGTACCGAGATGTTCCCCATGAGCCTTCCTGGGGCGAAAGCACGGCTGTAGCGTCATGGTCATCCTGATCACTTGGATTTGTCGGAATAGACGCCATGAGAGGCTGGCAGCTAAGAAGGAGCTATCATCAGTATCGTGCTTGGCCGAGTGGGATCAGCAAGAGATACGTACCGGGCAATTCGCGCGGACCAGACCGAAATTTCCCAGTGTATGTTGTCGACCCACTATTGCACCCTTTCTGCCCAAGATGTAGACAAGTGAGAGCGCCCAGTTGGAATACAGAAGAACGGAAAGGAAAGAGGTGGGTAAAGCGGGCTTTTTCCCACAAACCGATGTGCTTGTGGGACAACAACCTAGGTCAGGCAGCGTTGATTTCTACCTCTCCACTTCTTTGTCGTCCCGATCGATGAAACCGGGAGGTAGGTGGATCATGGTAGAGTACGACGAGATATGTCATAGATGTAGGTATGAACCACATGGGGAAGGATAGATTGAAGTGGAATCCATCTACGGAGGCTAAGTAAAACCCGACCGTAGCCTACGGTCGCCCAGACTACGGGGAGCGCATTCCAGGGAGTACGCAGTACTACCGTGTATTTGATATCATGCTCCGTACGGAGTACTATAAGTCCAAAGTTTTGATGATGACCGTTAGAAGGTAACCACAATAGGAAGGAGATTAAACTTCTTTCGGTAAGCGCCAACCTCCCTCAATAGATCCTCTCACTCAGGGTCTCCACAGCAGAAAACTGGATCCATTCTGTATCCATATCATATTTATGATATATCATATTCCTGATATGAGTATCCATACCCCTGATAATCCTCTCCAAAGGTAAGTAAGATTGGTAGTCCATTGAAAGCATAGTCTTGGCGTTTGCTTGGCGCCTTCGCTAGCTACCCCTGAGCCTTCGAAGCGACGACTACGTCTTTAAGGGGCGAGCGAGCAACTGGAGATACTCTTAGAAGGTGAGATTGGAAGTATGGCGATCCAGGTGTGCAGTAAGTAAGCTTCCCGTCCATCGGAAAAGTCCTTGGTTGCTAAATTTCCTTCTTTTGTTTGATGCACTGTGGCTTGCCGCCTCCCTTCCGTTTGCATTCCAAACATCCTACCTTCTTTCTCTCAGCCCACCACTGTATCATTCCTCACCAAGCCATTCGCTTTACTGCTGTCGTTTAAGGTTGCTACACTCTCATGGAGTAAGAAGGCTGTTTCACTGGGAAACTTCATTGTCTCTATCCTCGGTCCCATGGCTCGCGTCAAGGGCCGCACCCGCATCAAATCGGTGAAGACACACAATCAAGGCGACACTACTTCTACCTTCTCACCTCCTATCTCGCCTTGGCCTGCGTACAGATCCAAGTTAGGATCTGTAGCTTTACCATGTTTCCGCATCATCTTATCCATCCTAGCCTTCTTGATTACCATGTTGGTTGGCGCTTTGCTCGTCCGTGCTGCCGCGATGCTGAGAACCAACCGCTACGCCTCGGATCAGACTCTAATTAATCACGCCGCTCTTATTTACGCAGCTCATACTTCTTTACCTTTGCTGACCGCCCATATCTTGCCGACACTAGTATTCCCTCGCATGTTTCTAATCAAGGCTGAAGCGGCTCAGTCGACGGTGCAGCAACTCAGACTTGGCACCTTTCCATGTAGAACAACAAAAAAGCAGTCCGCAAAATTGAGCCCACGGCTTGATCAATACGAACACTCCGTAAACCAGCTTTACCTTTTTACCTTCGTCAAACTGAGAGCGGGACTACCCGGTCGAGCCAGAGGCTTTCTGGAGTACGGGGAACTGTCGGTGAAAAAACTCAACGACGCCATCTCCACGACAAGAGACCGGAGCCATCGCCAGGAAGTTTTGATTTCTGCAGAGGAGCTCTTTGCCTTCTTTCGCGGCTGGGGCTGCTGTAGGGACCGCGGTATCAATACACATGGGCTACGGGCATTGGACGAGTACAACGTTCATCTTGATACCAGATTAAGAGAAACGTTACCAGTACTCGAGCAACTGTTGACTATGCTCGTAAACGTCTGGGATCGTTACGCTGATGTGTTTGAAACGCTCAACAGCATTGGCCTTTCGCACTGCCGCGGAAGTTTCGAGCAGAGCCTATCAGAAGGAGAGCAATGGCTGTGGGATGGAGCATACAATGAGGAAGAGATGGGAGAAGAACGATCCTCTGGCTGGATAACCAGCGCGACGAGGAAATGGAGAAATTGGAACCGACCCCCTCGCACTCCTGTCAGTATAAGTTTCTGTCGCCATGCTCACCTGGCAAATGCTGACAGAGGACAGATCCTGTCCACGGCTGACGCTATTTCCGTTGGCGTATTTCACTACTGGTCGATCTACACCATTCTCTCCGCTCTGCGCCGTCACAACATCTTCCTCTACAGAAGCGCCAATTCTTACCTCCCTCCAGGCGACTTCTGGCACTGGCAACTCGCCATCAACTTCACCTCTACAATCCTCGACCGCCCACCGTTTCGCTATCCCACCGGAGCGATACAACGTCACCCCTTGCGGTTATCCAAGCAAGAAAACGATACCATGGCCGCTCTTGATCGGCTCATCCGCAACCGGACTCTCCTACGCGATTCTCCCGACAAATGGATTTGGAGCCATCCATCCACCGCCAACGTGACTCTTCGCCCGTTCCCGGACCAGATCCCATGCCCTCCCGGGCTAGAATTGCAAGCCGGTTCGCCAGCATGGTTCCTTTGCAATTCATCATTGTCTTCGCCAGAGATACCTTTGTACCCGTTTGCGGATCCGAACTCGACGACCTACAAGCGGTTACTGGGTCTGCAGACCATGCGGGATGTCTTCGCCCTGATTCTCGACCTGCAAGAACCGTTCGACAGCGCTATTGCGCAGCACATGGAGTTCATGGACGCCCGAGAGAAGGAGGTCGGCCGGAGGATTAAGGAGAACGCTGCAAGACGAGCAAGGAGGCGTGCACAATCACGCAAGAAGCCAGGGCAAGGCTAAAGGGGCCTATTCAGCGCCATTACCCAGCACATGGAGTTCACGGACGCCCAAGACAAGGAGGCCGGAGAGAACGCTGCAAGACGAGCGAGGAGGCGTGGACAATCACGCAAGAAGCCAAGCCAAGGCTAAAGGGGCCCAGTCAGGGGGGGGGGGGGGGGGGGGGGG